>CM055732.1:26161825-26181825 GCA_029465975.1 Dallia pectoralis
CCCATGAGATAATATGGCCAGTGGCACCCCCACCCATGAGATAATATGGCCAGTGGCACCCCCACCCATGAGATAATATGGCCAGTGGCACCCCACCCATGAGATAATATGGCCAGTGGCACCCCACCCATGAGTTAATATGGCCAGTGGCACCCCCACCCATGAGTTAATATGGCCAGTGGCACCCCCACCCATGAGTTAATATGGCCAGTGGCACCCCCACCCATGAGTTAATATGGCCAGTGGCACCCCCACCCATGAGATAATATGGCCAGTGGCACCCCCACCCATGAGATAATGACTTTACCTCTGCAATAATCAGTGGTGCCTGAGAGACGCTTTCTGCTTGGTTTTACTGGGGGGGTTTGCTTTAGTGATACTTAAGCTGCTACCAGGAGTTATGTTTGAAGCAAGTGTGTATGACCAGAGTGTACAGATGTGTGATAGTATCACACTGGTAACAGAGCACATGGCACTGTGGAAAATTAACTGATGAGACGTTAATGAATGAAGGCAGATGAGGTGGGTCTAATACACAAGTGAACCAATTAGACAAATTCCAATATACTAGTATTGATGCACTCAATCATTTTATGTTGGATGTGTCAAAACCACTTATAAGTACTTATATTGAGGTACTTGGTGATAATGATTAACAATACCAAGTGTTTAATGAGGCAGTAACCCTTAACATAACCTAACCTAACCCTAACCAATACCAAGTGTTTAATAAGGCAGTAACCCTAACCTAACCCTAACCTAACCTAACTCGAACCCATAACAAGTGTTTAATAAGGCAATGTACCTCTCCTACTCCACTCCTCTCCTATTCTTATCCTACTCCTCTCATACTCCTCTCCTACTCCTCTCCTACTCCTATCCTACTCCTCTCCTACTCCTCTCATACTCCTCTTCTACTCCTCTTCTACTCCTCTCCTACTCCTCTCCTACTCCTCTCCTACTCCTCTCCTACTCCTCTTCTACTCCTCTCATACTCCTATCCTACTCCTATCCTACTCCTATCCTACTCCTATCCTACTCCTCTCATACTCCTCTCATACTCCTCTCCTACTCCTATCCTACTCCTATCCTACTCCTCTCATACTCCTCTCATACTCCTCTCATACTCCTATCCTACTCCTCTTCTACTCCTATCCTACTCATATCCTACTCCTCTTCTACTCCTCTCATACTCCTCTCATACTCCTCTCATACTCCTATCCTACTCCTATCCTACTCCTATCCTACTCCTATCCTACTCCTATCCTACTCGTCTCCTTACTCCTATCCTACTCCTATCCTACTCCTCTCCTACTCCTATCCTACTCCTATCCTACTCCTCTTCTACTCCTCTTCTACTCCTCTTCTACTCCTATCCTACTCCTATCCTACTCCTATCCTACTCCTATCCTACTCCTATCCTACTCCTATCCTACTCCTATCCTACTCCTCTCCTACTCCTATCCTTACTCCTCTTCTACTCCTCTTCTACTCCTCTTCTACTCCTCTCATACTCCTATCCTACTCCTATCCTACTCCTCTTCTACTCCTCTTCTACTCCTCTCATACTCCTCTCATACTCCTATCCTACTCCTATCCTACTCCTATCCTACTCCTCTCCTACTCCTATCCTACTCGTCTCCTTACTCCTCTTCTACTCCTCTTCTACTCCTCTTCTACTCCTCTTCTACTCCTCTCATACTCCTATCCTACTCCTATCCTACTCCTCTTCTACTCCTCTTCTACTCCTCTCCTACTCCTCTCATACTCCTCTCCTACTCCTATCCTACTCCTATCCTACTCCTCTTCTACTCCTATCCTACTCCTATCCTACTCCTATCATACTCCTCTCATACTCCTCTCATACTCCTCTCATACTCCTCTCATACTCCTATCCTACTCCTATCCTACTCCTCTTCTACTCCTCTCCTACTCTTCTCCTACTCCTATCCTACTCCTATTCTACTCCTATCCTACTCTTCTCCTACTCTTCTCCTACTCCTATCCTACTCCTCTCATACTCCTCTCCTACTCCTATCCTACTCCTCTTCTACTCCTATCCTACTCCTCTTCTACTCCTATCCTACTCCTATCCTACTCCTATCCTACTCCTATCTATCTTCTAGATAGAAGAGTTCAGGAGACTGAGGTCCCATTTGAAAGGTGCTGAGCTACCTGAAGGTAATGATGGTATGCTTGGGGACAACTTCCGTCCCACGCAGCCCCTCAGTGAGAGGACAGTCCGGGCTGCTTTCCAGTGACACCCTCCCCCCCTGTCCCCTCGTCTATCCTCCATGTAGGGGCCATAGCATGTTTTACAGGTAATGGTTAAAAGTCACGAGCAATTTTAAACTACTATGTATATTTTATATTATTTAGATGAATGTGAATTGTTGCCAGATTTTCACCAGAGCTACGTTGTTTATAGTGTAAACAGGTAAACATTTTGTTAATTGTTCTCACCTGCACCTCATTTAGTGTCATTAGTGACCCCGATTACTTTGGCTTTTGTGATTTATTGTTTACGGTCAATGTGATTGTAAGTTTGCTCTGTCCCTCTGTCCCTCTGTCCCTCTGTCCCTCTGTCCCTCTGTCCCTCTGTCCCTCTGTCGCTCTGTATCCAGTTGATATTTTCATGTTCTAGAAGTCATATGAAAACAAAGCAGACATCATCAGAGATATAATAATATTAAAACTAAATATAAGAGCCTGACTTCACACCCTGGTGTCAGATTCATAAAAATAATGAGCTAACCCAGTTTTCTCATTAATCTAGGACTACTGGCTGAGGTTTTGTGTAATGAGCACAAGGATATCTATTTTAAAGCTTGAATTGGGAACAGCAAGGTTAATGGATTGGGTGTGCATACTCACAGAGAATAAGTGAAACAAGGTTGAAACACTGAAACAGGTTAACCAAAAGAGCTATAAAGAAACAGTGCAGATAGTGATGCCAGAGGACCTGGGGGACATATGGAGTATTATCTTCTGGTAGGAGATATGACCTGACTACATCTGAGAGAGGCTGGATTAGAGACCTGAACATTGGAGGACAGGGTTCCATAGGGACATTCACTCAAACTGCACAAGTTAGAAATAACTTTAATGACTTTTCTTAATATCATTCTGGTTAATTGTTAGAGCTTCTAAAGTATGTGGTTCAAATTCTGAAATTACGTCACTTTTTACTGCTGTAGTTGCCAGTTTTCTAAGTGTGTCCAAGCCACCTGTAATGGGTCATGTGTAGGAGATGTCCATAAAAATGGAACACTGTTATAGCTGAAACCATCATTGATCTGCCACAGAAAACAATAAGAGTTTATGCATTTAAGTGCAGAAGACCTTAAAACCCCAACCCAACACACAAGCTTAAAAAACATTTACAACTCATATTCACAATGTAGTTTTACTAGCTGGAATGTTCTACAACATTTTCTCTATTCTTTTTTAAAGTAAGAAACAGGAAGTGAAATGAGAGAAACAGATGAAGGTGGGGAGGGAGAAATGGCAGATCTGAATTGGTTTGTTTTTCAGGATCACCTGAACTCGGGCTGGACTCACAATGGAACTATTTTACTCTGTATTGAAGGCACTGCTGGAATACCAACCAGCTGGCTTCAGATGTGACCTGGAACCAAGCCATCAACTGTTGATCTTTAGTGACATGACATGTAATAGTAACTATAACGAGTAAAATACTAAAATACTAAATTGTCTAAAAATGGTGTACAAATCCTTAATGATGATTGATTAGAACATCATATACTGTATAGAGAAATCAATGGAATTCATTTTAGAATGTTGTAGATGCCATATATTCATTTAGCAGGTCTCACAGTGACCGATAATTGTAAGACTACAGTGTTTTGTCTGCTTTTGGCCCCTGTTCATGTGACTTTGATTGCAGTTATTCATTTTTGCTTGGCTGACAGTAAGCTCAATACTTTGTGCCATCTCAAAAAATAAGGAAACGTAAAACCAAGCTAAATCAAACAGTACAATACTGGCTATTAAAAGGAAGCTATGAGAAGCTTGAATTTGGTTCATTTTTGTTTTGATGCTTTTGGATGTTTTAAAGTAATCTGGATCTTTTAGAGTCAGATAACAATGAAGAAGACAAAATGGCTTTCTGCAAAGAAACAATTGAGTAGTATTTTATATTGAAACAATATAATAGTTTTGTTACTGATGTTATTTACACAATCTAATGTTACATACAGTCCAACATTACACCAGAAAAAGAATCACTGACGTTCAACACATTCCTCATTATAACCATCCTTTACATTAACTGCACTGTGTGTGGTGACACATTCCTCATTATAACCATCCTTTACATTAACTGCACTGTGTGTGGTGACACATTCCGCATTATAACCATCCTTTACATTAACTGCACTGTGTGTGGTGACACATTCCGCATTATAACCATCCTTTACATTAACTGCACTGTGTGTGGTGACACATTCCGCATTATAACCATCCTTTATATTAACTGCACTGTGTGTGGTGACACATTCCTCAACATAACCATCCTTTACATTAACTGCACTGTGTGTGGTGACACATTCCTCATTATAACCATCCTTTACATTAACTGCACTGTGTGTGGTGACACATTCCGCATTATAACCATCCTTTACATTAACTGCACTGTGTGTGGTGACACATTCCTCATTATAACCATCCTTTACATTAACTGCACTGTGTGTGGTGACACATTCCTCATTATAACCATCCTTTACATTAACTGCACTGTGTGTGGTGACACATTCCTCATTATAACCATCCTTTACATTAACTGCACTGTGTGTGGTGACACATTCCTCATTATAACCATCCTTTACATTAACTGCACTGTGTGTGGTGACACATTCCTCAACATAACCATCCTTTACATTAACTGCACTGTGTGTGGTGACACATTCCTCAACATAACCATCCTTTACATTAACTGCACTGTGTGTGGTGACACATTCCTCAACATAACCATCCTTTACATTAACTGCACTGTGTGTGGTGACACATTCCTCAACATAACCATCCTTAACATTAATATTAGCCCCTCTTACATGTGAGAATAAAGCACTAATATCCGATTGGCTGCTGTGTGAAACTATAATTTCACGTTGTAATCGTCTATGACACGTTGCTCACAATTTTAACCACTTCAAAGTTTCTGCACAAGAGACCATAGTTACCAATGCAGTTGTCACGGTGCTGTTGGAAGATGGACACAAATGCAGAGCATTCCTGAAGCATAGCTGATTTATTTAAACAGAACAAATGGCAGCACCACAACTGCAAAATGAATAGAATGACCCCCACAACCCAGTGAACTGAAGGAACATATTAATGAACATAAATGAGGAGCAGATGCTAATTAAACAATAGACTAAAGGGTGTTTACTTCTACTGGCTTGTGTGGTGCTAAAATAAAATACGAAATGGAGGGCAGAGATTCCGTTCTAGCCCACTAGATGGGGCTACTGGCTAGAGTTTGTTACAGCATGTGACATGATGTCATGGTTGGGTATGTCACATAATTGCAGAGCCGATGTAAACCAGAAAATGTTTTTAATGACAACAAACTACACCAGTTAATGGCCAAACGCCTGCCTAAATATACACCCCAATTAGAGGCTACATAGGACAGCTGCCTCTAAATGCAACACAACACAAATATAGAGAATCTTGAAGGTATGGCCGCTGTCCAGATCTTACACCATGAAGATGCCTAGAGGCACCTCCACTTTCTTGTTCTGATATCTCCATTGTCAGGTGGTGACACATGAGCTCAACATGTGCAAACAGCCAATAAATATGAGTATAAATATGAGTACATACAATCATTATTTTATTTTCAAATTCCAAAATGTTCATACTAAATAAAAAGATTATTGTCAAACAATATTTTCCAATGTATTTTGTTGGTGTGCTCAGCAAAATGGACTTCCTACCTGCCAAGTGTGTTATTGAGTGTATCTGAGTTGCAGTTCTTATTCAAAGCAGCAGGGGGCAATATAATCCTATCCTGCGATAGCCTGCTGCGGTCTGCTGTCGTACCGATATGGAAAGGTGTAGGACTGGGGGGTGGAAGGTGTAGGAGTGGGGGTGGAAGGTGTAGGCGTGGGGGTGGAAGGTGTAGGAGGGGGGGGTGGAAGGTGTAGGAGTGGGGGATGGAAGGTGTAGGATTGGGAGTGGAAGGTGTAGGCGTGGGGGTGGAAGGTGTAGGCGTGAGGGGTGGAAGGTGTAGGAGTGGGGGGTGGAAGGTGTAGGAGTGGGCGGTGGAAGGTGTAGGAGTGGGAGTGGAAGGTGTAGGCGTTGGGGGTGGAAGGTGTAGGAGTGGGAGTGGAAGGTGTAGGAGTGGGGGATGGAAGGTGTAGGAGTGGGGGTGGAAGGTGTAGGAGTGGGAGTGGAAGGTGTGGGCGTGGGGGTGGAAGGTGTGGGGTGGAAGGTGTAGGGAGTGGGGGTGGAAGGTGTAGGAGTGGGGGTGGAAGGTGTAGGAGTGGGAGTGGAAGGTGTAGGCGTGGGGGTGGAAGGTGTAGGAGTGGGGGGTGGAAGGTGTAGGAGTGGGGGATGGAAGGTGTAGGAGTGGGGGGTGGAAGGTGTAGGAGTGGGAGTGGAAGATGTGGGCGTGGGGGTGGAAGGTGTGGTGGTGGAAGGTGTAGGAGTGGGGGTGGAAGGTGTAGGAGTGGGGGTGGAAGGTGTAGGAGTGGGAGTGGAAGGTGTAGGTGTGGGGGTGGAAGGTGTAGGAGTGGGGGTGGAAGGTGTAAGAGTGGGGGTGGAAGGTGTAGGCGTGGGGGTGGAAGGTGTAGGAGTGGGGGTGGAAGGTGTAGGAGTGGGGGGTGGAAGGTGTAAGAGTGGGGGGTGGAAGGTGTAGGGGATGGAAGGAGTAGGCGTGGGGGTGGAAGGTGTAGGAGTGGGGGGTGGAAGGTGTAGGAGTGGGGGTGGAAGGTGTAGGAGTGGGGGGTGGAATGGGGCAAACAGGGGAATTTTCCGGGCCACAGGGCATCTAATCGTCTGATCAGGCGATGCTTTTCACGGGCTGACAAAGAATATTGGCAATGATGGAACATCTCGTCTGACATTTCTATTATTCCGTTGGTACGACTCTCACAGGGAGGATAGATAAAGCAACACCATTCAATGATCAAGAGACTTAGATGCAAGCAGAAAAAAGATATAACCCCCCAAAAAGTAATTCTTGCAATCTCAAAAGAGTGTGAAATGTTTAGATGAGCTATTTCAAGTAGATATTCAAATATCTTTGTATGATGCATTTCACTTTTCACTAGTTGCTTTTTTACTGTCTGCCAGTCTGAAACTTACTGCAGAGCTTTCTACATTATTATCAACCAACCCAAAGTACTGTAAAGACTGATGTATGAATGAAACAGAAATGTTTTGACATCAAAAATCAGTACATCAATGATAATATGGGATATGAAGACCTCACTGTCAGAGTAAAGTTAGTTATTGCTAAAGCATATAATGTTGAATCTAGCACCTCAGCATTCTCTCACGCTTCCAAATGATGCATCTCTACAGCAGGAGATGATTTTTGACGCAGATGTACTGGTTATTACTCTGTGATTGTCTTCTATTGTTCTGCGTCCATTCAATGACCCCTTCTAATGGGCCCCTTATGATTTGAGCTGTTTGGACAATAGAGACACAAGCCAAAGCAGATGTGCAGGACTCTACACACAGAGTAGTGACTCTACACACAGAGTAGTGACTCCACACACAGAGTAGTGACTCCACACACAGCGTAGTGACTCTACACACAGAGTAGTGACTCCACACACACAGAGTAGTGACTTCAAACACAGAGTAGTGACTCCACACACACAGAGTAGTGACTCCACACACAGAGTAGTGACTCCACACACAGCGTAGTGACTCCACACACACAGAGTAGTGACTCCACACACAGAGTAGTGACTCCACACACAGCGTAGTGACTCCACACACACAGAGTAGTGACTCCACACACAGCGTAGTGACTCCACACACAGAGTAGTGACTCCACACACACAGAGTAGTGACTCCACACACACAGAGTAGTGACTCCACACACACAGAGTAGTGACTCTGCACACACAGAGTAGTGACTCCGCACACACAGAGTAGTGACTCTACACACAGAGTAGTGACTCCACACACAGAGTATCCAGATACCTCACATATACCTCACATACCCTAGGTATCTGGATACATACCCTAGGTATCTGTGAGGTATCTGGATACATACCCTAGGTATCTGTGAGGTATCTGGATACATACCCTAGGTATCTGTGAGGTATCTGGATACATACCCTAGGTATCTGTGAGGTATCTGGATACATACCCTAGGTATCTGTGAGGTATCTGGATACATACCCTAGGTATCTGTGAGGTATCTGGATACATACCCTAGGTATCTGTGAGGTATCTGGATACATACCCTAGGTGGACTGCCATTGTCTGTACAGACCTGTACATGTTTCCTATTGTAAACTGACAGTTAGACAGCAGCCACAGAGATCTGACTGAGTGGTCCATTCCTGGGATGCAGCAGAGCATCATAGGGACAGATTGGAGCTGATGTGTGATTGTTTGAGGGCAGGGACCCAGAAAATGGCCTGTTATTGAGCCCACACTCTGGGGAGGTGGAAGCAGCACAATGACCCATTCAAAACCCTGGATGTTGCCCAAGTACACCCATGGATATAGATGATAACTGCTGGTGGTACGCTAACATGGGAAAGGGCTTGATAAACCTGCCCCAAATGTACTTCCTAGATGGTGAATTTGGGGCACACATGGACATCACCAAACACATGGACATCACCAAACACATGGACATCACCAAACACATGGACATCACCAAACACATGGACATCACCAAACACATGGACATCACCAAACACATGGACATCACCAAACACATGGACATCACCAAACACATGGACATCACCAAACACATGGACATCACCAAACACATGGACATCACCAAACACATGGACATCACCAAACACATGGACATCACCAAACACATGGACATCACCAAACACATGGACATCACCAAACACATGGATATCACCAAACACATGGACATCACCAAACACATGGACATCACCAAACACATGGACATCACCAAACACATGGACATCACCAAACACATGGACATCACCAAACCCTGGGTTTTCTCTTTGTGATTTTTGTCCTGGCCTTTACTGCAGCTGTCTTCAGTTGTTGTTTGTTCGTGGGTCTTTCTGACTTTGACTGTAGCAAACAGTGGATTTAGCCACTCCTGCTGTCTCCTTATGTTCCAGATATCTCCTGATATCTCTTGATATCTCCTGATGTACGTACACAAACAGTGCAAACAGAGCAAAATACACAACACGAACAGTCAAGAGAGCCTGCCTAGTTGGCGTATGTAATGGGTAAATATAGAATGTGGAATATGTACAGTATCTCACAAAAGTGAGTGTGCCCCTCACATTATTGTAAATATTTGATTATATCTTTTCATGTGACACTTTGCTACAATGTAAAGTAGTGAGTATACAGCTTGTATAACAGTGTACATTTAGTGTCCCCTCAAAATAACTCAACACACAGCCAATAATGTCTGAACCGCTGGCAACAAAAGTGAGTACAACCCTAAGTGCAGTCTTTGTTGTGAATGCATGGTGAGATAGGTGATGTTCAGTTTCTACTTGATGTCATGGGTGATGAATGGATGACGATATGCCCTAGAAACTGAATTAATTATAAAAATTAATTTTAGTCATGGATTAAATGACGTTTGAAGGTGTGTTCACTGTGTTTTGAAGGAAACAGCTGCAGCCACACACACAGACAAACCATTTGAACCAAACCACTCTCCATATACCCTTATGGTTGACAGCACTGAAGAGATGAAATGATTAAGAATAGTGTAGTTTGTTGCCATGGTAGCGAGGATTTGCTCATCTCACGAAGTGTAATCACTACAGTTTGAATGACGCCCAATCACAAGGTATGATAATAAGAAACAGAGACATGGAGATAGGGGGCTTTTGTGGAGAAGATTGAGAAAGGTTTCCATGGCAACAGCAATAATAATAATTCCCATGGATTGATTTGCAATTCTGCTTTTTCATGTTTTGGCTGTTTCATTCAAAAGGTATTTCTTCTGTCTTTCTGACTCTTTACTTTAAGCGAGGCTTCATAGAGTTTATTAGTCTGTCATGCTAGTTTATGAGATGCTATTGAGAATGTAATAACCTTGTTCCCTGCCATAATGACATATTCACTGTTTACACAGTCCATGTTTATAAAACAAACATCAGCAAATTCATCACTCTTAAATGCATTTTTCTAATGCATCTTGGGTAAACAAACTGTTCATTACTGTAGTATAGATAGGTGGTACGAAAAGAATACAGTTGGATTTTGATGCTTATTTCAAATTCTCACATGTTTTGATAATTACTTTGATTTGAATTGAAAAATGTAATGTTATTTTTACTAGGTACATTTTGTGGAAACATAAAACTCACCCCTCTAACAGCCCTGTGGAAACATAAACTCACCCCTCTAACAGCCCTGTGGAAACATAAACTCACCCCTCTAACAGCCCTGTGTGGAAACATAAACTCACCCCTCTAACAGCCCAGTGGAAACATAAACTCACCCCTCTAACAGCCCTGTGGAAACATAAACTCACCCCTCTAACTGCCCTGTGGAAACATAAACTCACCCCTCTAACTGCCCTGGGTGGAAACATAAAACTCACCCCTCTAACAGCCTTGGGTGGAAACATAAACTCACTCCTCTAACAGCCCTGTGGAAACATAAACTCACCCCTCTAACAGCCCTGTGGAAACATAAACTCACCCCTCTAACAGCCCTGTGGAAACATAAACTCACCCCTCTAACAGCCCTGTGGAAACATAAACTCACCCCTCTAACAGCCCTGTGGAAACATAAACTCACCCCTCTAACTGCCCTGTGGAAACAAACTCACCCCTCTAACTGCCCTGGGTGGAAACATAAAACTCACCCCTCTAACAGCCCTGTGTGGAAATATAAACTCACCCCTCTAACAGCCCTGTGGAAACATAAACTCACCCCTCTAACAGGCCTGTGGAAACAAACTCACCCCTCTAACAGCCCTGTGGAAACATAAACTCACCCCTCTAACTGCCCTGTGGAAACATAAACTCGCCCTCTAACTGCCCTGGGTGGAAACATAAAACTCACCCCTCTAACTGCCCTGGGTGGAAACATAAAACTCACCCCTCTAACAGCCTTGTGTGGAAACATAAACTCACTCCTCTAACAGCCCTGTGGAAACATAAACTCACCCCTCTAACAGCCCTGTGGGAACATAAACTCACCCCTCTAACAGCCCTGTGTGGAAACATAAACTCACCCCTCTAACAGCCCAGTGGAAACATAAACTCACCCCTCTAACAGCCCTGTGGAAACATAAACTCACCCCTCTAACTGCCCTGTGGAAACATAAACTCACCCCTCTAACTGCCCTGGGTGGAAACATAAAACTCGCCCCTCTAACAGCCTTGGGTGGAAACATAAACTCACTCCTCTAACAGCCCTGTGGAAACATAAACTCACCCCTCTAACAGCCCTGTGGAAACATAAACTCACCCCTCTAACAGCCCTGTGGAAACATAAACTCACCCCTCTAACAGCCCTGTGGAAACATAAACTCACCCCTCTAACTGCCCTGTGGAAACAAACTCACCCCTCTAACTGCCCTGGGTGGAAACATAAAACTCACCCCTCTAACAGCCCTGTGTGGAAATATAAACTCACCCCTCTAACAGCCCTGTGGAAACATAAACTCACCCCTCTAACAGGCCTGTGGAAACATAAACTCACCCCTCTAACAGCCCTGTGGAAACATAAACTCACCCCTCTAACTGCCCTGTGGAAACATAAACTCACCCCTCTAACTGCCCTGGGTGGAAACATAAAACTCACCCCTCTAACTGCCCTGGGTGGAAACATAAAACTCACCCCTCTAACAGCCTTGTGTGGAAACATAAACTCACTCCTCTAACAGCCCTGTGGAAACATAAACTCACCCCTCTAACAGCCCTGTGGGAACATAAACTCACCCCTCTAACAGCCCTGTGTGGAAACATAAACTCACCCATCTAACAGCCCTGTGGAAACATAAACTCACCCCTCTAACAGCCCTGTGGAAACATAAACTCACCCCTCTAACAGCCCTGTGGAAACATAAACTCACCCCTCTAACAGCCCTGCGTGGAAACATAAACTCACCCCTCTAACAGCCCAGTGGAAACATAAACTCACCCCTCTAACAGCCCTGTGGAAACATAAACTCACCCCTCTAACTGCCCTGTGGAAACATAAACTCACCCCTCTAACAGCCCTGGGTGGAAACATAAAACTCACCCCTCTAACAGCCTTGTGTGGAAACATACACTCACTCCTCTAACAGCCCTGTGGAAACATAAACTCACCCCTCTAACAGCCCTGTGGAAACATAAACTCACCCCTCTAACAGCCCTGTGGAAACATAAACTCACCCCTCTAACAGCCCTGTGGAAACATAAACTCACCCCTCTAACAGCCCTGTGGAAACATAAACTCACCCCTCTAACTGCCCTGTGGAAACAAACTCACCCCTCTAACTGCCCTGGGTGGAAACATAAAACTCACCCCTCTAACAGCCTTGTGTGGAAACATAAACTCACCCCTCTAACAGCCCTGTGGAAACATAAACTCACCCCTCTAACAGCCCTGTGGAAACATAAACTCACCCCTCTAACAGCCTTGTGTGGAAACATAAACTCACCCCTCTAACAGCCCTGTGGAAACATAAACTCACCCCTCTAACAGCCCTGTGGAAACATAAACTCACCCCTCTAACAGCCCTGTGGAAACATAAACTCACCCCTCTAACAGCCCTGTGGAAACATAAATTCACCCCTCTAACAGCCCTGTGGAAACATAAATTCACCCCTCTAACAGCCCTGTGGAATCATAAACTCACCCCTCTAACAGCCCTGTGTGGAAACATAAACTCACCCCTCTAACTGCCCTGGGTGGAAACATAAACTCACCCCTCTAACTGCCCTGGGTGGAAACATAAACATAAACTCAGTTACTATTAGGGGAAGAATCAGTAAACTGGTATTCTGATGGTGAAGGATTTGAGGCAGACCTGGATGCAGCATGTTTCCAGTAAGGTGTTAAAATATCTGTAAACACAGCAGAGATGCACAGTGCTTAAGAGACTCTATCCTGGGGTCTGTCTCTAGAATAGTCTGTTAACGTTCTTCTTCGGGATTGAAAGTCCCATTGTGACGGGTGGCGTTGATTGAGATGGTGATTGTGTATAGGCCTCTGATGCTGGTGCCTCTGATGCTGGTGCCTCTGATGCTGGGGCCTCCTGATGCTGGTGCCTCTGATGCTGGTGCCTCTGATGCTGGTGCCTCCTGATGCTGGTGCCTCTGATGCTGGTGCCTCCTGATGCTGGTGCCTCTGATGCTGGTGCCTTCTGATGCTGGTGCCTCTGATGCTGGTGCCTCTGATGCTGGTGCCTCCTGATGCTGGTGCCTCTGATGCTGGTGCCTCCTGATGCTGGTGCCTCCTGATGCTGGTGCCTCCTGATGCTGGTGCCTCTGATGCTGGTGCCTCCTGATGCTGGGGCCTCCTGATGCTGGTGCCTCCTGATGCTGGTGCCTCCTGGTGCTGGTGCCTCTGATGCTGGTGCCTCTGATGCTGGTGCCTCTGATGCTGGTGCCTCCTGATGCTGGTGCCTCTGATGCTGGTGCCTCCTGATGCTGGTGCCTCCTGATGCTGGTGCCTCCTGATGCTGGTGCCTCTGATGCTGGTGCCTCCTGATGCTGGTGCCTCTGATGCTGGTGCCTCCTGATGCTGGTGCCTCTGATGCTGAGGCTCTGATTCTGGGGCTCTGATGCTGCCTCCCGATGCTGAGGCTCTGATTCTGGGGCTCTGATGCTGCCTCCTGATGCTGAGGCTCTGATTCTGGGGCTCTGATGCTGCCTCCTGATGCTGGGGCGCAAAGCAGAGTCATTGGCTGAGAGCTGTTGTTTTCATTTCTCGCCATACAGGCCCTTGACCTTCTTGGTCCCTTGGCCTCTTTCATGTGTTGATTAGATAATAACCAAAGGTGAAAGTTACATTATTGCAGGCTCTCATAAATTTAAAAACATGACATTGTTGGAGACTCCACAGAGAGCACCTCTTCATTTCGATTGACAACAAAATGCTGTTCCCCTCCTAGAGTGCAAACAACCTTTAATAACACAAGATAAACACCCTGTCATTCTCTGCAAATGTCAATATGATGACTCATATGCAGGTTAATGCTCCCTAACATTTGTAGTCCTTAACTTGAGTTCACGCAGAAGGGAGTGCAGTTAAAAATGCAGGCATTTAACATCCAGTCAGGACTACTGTAACTCTGTGTTGGTACTGTAACTCTGTGTTGGTACTGTAACTCTGTGTTGGTACTGTAACTCTGTGTTAGTACTGTAACTCCGTGTTAGTACTGTAACTCGTGTTAGTACTGTAACTCTGTGTTGGTTCTGTAACTCTGTGTTGGTACTGTAACTCTGTGTTGGTTCTGTAACTCTGTGTTGGTACTGTAACTCCGTGTTGGTACTGTAACTCTGTGTTGGTACTGTAACTCTGTGTTAGTACTGTAACTCCGTGTTAGTACTGTAACTCCGTGTTGGTTCTGTAACTCTGTGTTGGTACTGTAACTCTGTGTTGGTTCTGTAACTCTGTGTTGGTACTGTAACTCTGTGTTGGTACTGTAACTCTGTGTTGGTACTGTAACTCTGTGTTGGTACTATAACTCTGTGTTGGTTCTGTAACTCTGTGTTGGTACTGTAACTCTGTGTTGGTACTGTAATTCTGTATTGGTACTATAACTCTGTGTTAGTACTGTAACTCTGTGTTGGTACTGTAACTCTGTGTTGGTACTGTAACTCTGTATTGGTACTGTAACTCTGTGTTGGTACTGTAACTCTGTGTTGGTACTGTAACTCTGTGTTGGTACTGTAACTCTGTGTTGGTACTGTAACTTTGTGTTAGTACTGTAACTCTGTGTTGGTACTGTAACTCCGTGTTAGTACTGTAACTCTGTGTCGGCACTACATCTCCTAAACAACGTGACACCATCCAAGGAATCTCTCAAAACTCAGCGCTCAAATAATAAGGGAACTTGTGAGAGACGCCACAGTCAATAGTTATTTAATGAGCCACAGAGTTTAGTGTCTGGCACTGGACTCACGGTGCCCTGGTCAACCATATAATGAGCTTTGCATTAGACAATACAGTGTTTCAGGGTGTAAAAGCTCAGATTCTAATCAGGATGGAAACATTTTTTCTGGCCATATTTGGCACTATTTGAAAGTTGTAGACCTAAATCATTTGTCAATGTTTTCACATTAGCACCTGAAATATGTTTGCCTAAAGCAGATAGCACCTGAACTCTGTTTGCCTAAAGCAGATAGCACCTGAACTCTGTTTGCCTAAAGCAGATAGCACCTGAACTCTGTTTGCCTAAAGCAGATAGCACCTGAACTCTGTTTGCCTAAAGCAGATAGCACCTGAACTCTGTTTGCCTGAAGCTGGAACATTGGGTGGGACTCTCTGGGACAGTTCTTAATTGGTTTTATAGGTCTTATTTAAATGAGAAGATTACTTTGTCATCATTGGCAATCATGAATCTGATAAGGATGTTTTGACGTGTGGAATTCCCCAGGGTTCAGTACTCGGACTGCTTCTGTTCAAACTCTATATGCTACCTCTGGAACACATTCTACAGAACAACAACATTAACTACAATTCTGATATGTTTGAATATTATAAACCGGGTTCTTAGATCCTTGCACTCAGGTCAGCTAGTAGAGCCAGGAGTCCAAACTAAACATGGTGCAGTTATGCTGCATGCATCTGGAATAAACTATCAGAAGATCTAAACAGTTTTAAACTTGTTGGGACTCCTTAAGGGCCTTGGTAGAAAAGGCTGAGCAGTAAACAGTTTTGGGAAACTATATATAATTGAGGATGGCTATAAATTTCATCTCTCATCTCATCATCTCATCTTCAACCGCTTATCCGGGGTCGGGTCGCGGGGGTAGCAGCTCTAGCAGGGGACCCCAAACTTCCCTTTCCCGGGCAACATTAGCCAGCTCTGACTGGGGAATCCCGAGGCGTTCCCAGGCCAGTGTGGAGATATAATCTCTCCACCTAGTCCTGGGTCTTCCCCGAGGTCTCCTCCCAGCTGGACGTGCCTGGAACACCTCTCTAGGGAGGCGCCCAGGTGGCATTCTTACAAGATGCCCGAACCACCTCAACTGGCTCCTTTCTATGCAAAGGAGCAGCGGCTCTACTCCGAGTTCCTCTCGGATGACTGAGCTTCTCACCCTATCCCTAAGGGAGAGGCCAGCCACCTTTCTGAGAAAACCCATTTCGGCCGCTTGTACCCGCGATCTCGTTCTTTCGGTCATGACCCAGCTTTCATGACCATAGGTGAGGGTAGGAACAAAGATTGACCGGTAGATCGAGAGCTTTGCCTTTCGGCTCAGCTCTCTTTTCGTCACAACGGTGCGGTGAAGCGAATGCAACACCGCCCCCGCTGCTCCGATCCTCCGACCAAACTCCCGCTCCATTGTTCCCTCACTCGCGAACAGGACCCCGAGGTACTTGAACTCCTTCACTTGGAGTAAGGACTCATTCCCTACCCGGAGTAGGCACTCCACCGGTTTCCTGCTGAGAGTCATGGCCTCAGATTTAGAGGTGCTAACCCTCATCCCAGCCGCTTCACACTCGGCTGCGAACCGATCCAGTGAGTGCTGAAGGTCACCGACCGATGAGGCCATCAGGACCACATCATCCGCAAAAAGCAGTGATGTGACCATCAGCCCACCGAACGGGAACCCCTCCCCCATGACTACGCCTTGATATCCTGTCCATGAATATTACAAACAGGATTGGTGACAAAGCGCAGCCCTGGCGGAGGCCAACCCCCACCGGGAACGAATCCGACTTACTGCCGAGGACACGGACACAGCTCATGCTTTGAGCGTACAGAGATTGGATGGCCCTGAGAAGAGACCCCTCACCCCATACTCCCGCAGCACCTCCCACAAAAGATCCCGGGGTACCCGGTCATACGCCTTCTCCAGATCCACAAAACACATGTAGACTGGATGGGCATACTCCCAGGCCCCCTCCAGGATCCTTGCGAGAGTAAAGAGCTGGTCCGTGGTTCCCGGCCAGGACGAAAACCGCATTGTTCCTCTTCAATCTGAGGTTCGACTATTGGCCGAACCCTCCTTTCCAGCACTTTGGAGTACACTTTACCAGGGAGGCTGAGGAGTGTGATACCTCTGTAATTGGCACACACTCTCTGGTCCCCCTTTTTAAAGAGGGGAACCACCACCCCGGTCTGCCACTCCTCTGGCACTGTCCCAGACTTCCATGCAATGTTGAAGAGGCGTGTCAACCAAGACAGCCCTTCCCCACCCAAAGCTTTTAGCATTTCTGGACGAATCTCATCAGTCCCTGGGGCTTTGCCACTGTGGAGTTGTTTGACTACCTCAGCGACTTCCCCCAGGGAAACTGACGATGACCCTCCATCAGCCTCCAGCTCTGCCTCTGTACTAGAGGGCGTGTAGGTCGGATTCAGGAGCTCCTCAAAATGCTCTTTCCAGCGCCCGATCACATCATCAGTTGAGGTCAACAGTGTCCCATCCTTACTGTACACAGCTTGGATGGTTCCCCGTTTTCCCCTTCTGAGGTGCCGAACGGTTTTCCAGAAGCATTTTGGTGCCGACCGAAAGTCCTTCTCCATAGCTTCTCCAAACTTCTCCCACACCCGCTGCTTTGCCTCTGACACGGCAGCTGTCACGATTGGTGTGGTGGCGTTGCTACACGGACATATTTCGGTGATGCACTTCCTTGTTTCACTTCCGTGTTTACGTTTGTCTCACGGCTGTTTGCACTTATAATCAATGGGATATAAGAGGGTCGCGAGCAGTGCACTCGTTGCTTCGCATTATTCAATGGAAGAATGAGGGCATCCCGGAAGCGCCCCAAAGAGATTTTTGGGGGAGCTAACGGGGTGTTCAGGAAGGTCCGCGGAGAGAACACCCACGGTCCTGATGCTGCAGGAACGGCCACCCACTGCTCCGGGGCTGCAGACAGGGAGAGGAAAACCCCTGGAGCTACAGCCACTACCCCCGCCGTGGGAAGACCCTTTTCTGCCGCCGACGACAGGGACAGAAAAACCCCCGGAGGGGTTGGATGACCAGCCCACGGCCATTATTAGGACGTGGTGGAGGACATGGCTGGATTTACAGGAGCCAGCGCCTGAGATGGTCGCCACCACGCTTGCGCCTGAGATGGTCGCCGTCACGCCAGCGTCCACGATGGTTCCTGCCGTCCCGCCAGCGCCCAAGATGGCTGTTGCCGTCACGCCAGCGCCCAAGATGGCTGTTGCCGTCGTCACGCCAGCGCCCAAGATGGCTGCCGCCGTCACGCCAGCGTCCACGATGGTTGCCGCCGTCACGCTAGCGTCCACGATGGCCCCCGCCGTCACGCCAGTGCCCAAGATGGCTGCCGTCGTCCCGCCAGCGCCCAAGATGGCTCCCGCCGTCACGCCAGCGCCTGAGATGGCTGCCGTCGTCCCGCCGGCGCTCAAGATGGCTGTTGCCGTCGTCACGCCAGCGCCCAAGATGGCTGCCGTCGTCCCGCCAGCGCCCAAGATGGCTCCCGCCGTCACGCCAGCGCCTGAGATGGCTGCCGTCGTCCCGCCGGCGCTCAAGATGGCTGTTGCCGTCACGCCAGCGCCCACGATGGCTCCCGCCGTCACGCCAGCGCTCAAGATGGCTGTTGCTGTCACGCCAGCGCCCACGATGGCTCCCGCCGTCACGCCAGCGTCCACGATGGCTCCCGCCGTCCCGCCAGCGCTCAAGATGGCTGTTGCCGTCACGCCAGCGTCCACGATGGTTCCCGCCGTCACGCCAGCGTTCAAGATGGCTGTTGCCGTCACGCCAGCGCCTGAGATGGCTGCCGTCGTCCCGCCGGCGCTCAAGATGGCTGTTGCCGTCACGCCAGCGCCCACGATGGCTCCCGCCGTCACGCCAGCGCGCAAGATGGCTGTTGCTGTCACGCCAGCGCTCAAGATGGCTGTTGCCGTCTCGCCAGCGTCCACAATGGCTCTCGCCGTCCCGCCGGCGCTCAAGATGGCTGCCGCATCGCCGCCCACAATGGCTGCCGCATCGCCGCCCACAATGGCTGCCGCATCGCCGCCCACAATGGCTGCCGCATCGCCGCCCACAATGGCTGCCGCATCGCCGCCCACAATGGCTGCCGCATCGCCGCCCACAATGGCTGCCGCATCGCCGCCCACAATGGCTGCCGCATCGCCGCCCCCACAATGGCTGCCGCATCGCCGTCCACAATGGCTGCCGCATCGCCGCCCACAATGGCTGCCGCATCGCCGCCCACAATGGCTGCCGCATCGCCGCCCACAATGGCTGCCCACGCCGCCCACGAAGGCCGCGCCACGACGACGCCCACGATGGCCGCCGCCACGACTACGCCCACGATGGCCGCCGCCACGACTACGCCCACGATGGCCGCCGCCACGACTACGCCCACGATGGCCGCCGCCACGACTACGCTCACGATGGCCGCCGCCTCTCAGCCGCACTAGATGGCGGCCTCTCAGCCGCACTAGATGGCGGCCTCTCAGCCACCGAGGCCTTTTCAGGGCTGGACCTGCGGTCCTGGACTGACCCTTTTGGGTTTGACTGTGGGTTCTCTCCCTGTTGCTCCCTTGTTTTGGTTTTGTGTTTCCGTTCGGCTATCTGGGGAGCTAGCCTTTTAGTGGGGGATACTGTCACGATTGGTGTGGTGGCGTTGCTACACGGACATATTTCGGTGATGCACTTCCTTGTTTCACTTCCGTGTTTACGTTTGTCTCA
>CM055732.1:26186825-26249325 GCA_029465975.1 Dallia pectoralis
GACAGGGGGAAACCAAATGGTTGTCAAGGTGACAGGGGGGAAACCGTATCTTTACTATCAGAATGATTTTGATCATTTGAAGGCATTCAATGTGCCACAACTTGAGAAACAAACAATCAGATTACCACACCATCACCATATCCAATAGAGTTATCTCATGTCCTATTGATAGTCAGTATCTTGTAATAAAAAGTAGAATGTATACGTACATTGTGATTAAATATTATACCATGTTAAAACTTAAAGGCACTACAATGTGTCTGGTAAATGTACCTTAAGAGGACTGGTATTCTATAGAATTAAATGTTTTGATCATATTAGATGTGTATATTTATAGCTTGTTATGTGTGTTCAATTGAAATCAGCCCCTCAGCTACAGGTTGTAACAGTCTCTTACAGTGGGGAGGGGCACTATTAAGGATCCAGGAAGGATCAATGTGATGTGAATGTGTCTCACTTCTCTCTGTTAATAAATAGCCTGGCATGAAATAATGATGAGATATGTGATAAAAAGCATCAGAAAAAATACTGTTGAATGATGCATGGTACTCTGGCTGAAAATGTGCAAATGAATTCAATGTATTTGACATTCATCTATGAGGAGATGAGTGTGTGTGTGTGTGTGTGTGTGTGTGTGTGTGTGTGTGTGTGTGTGTGTGTGTGTGTGTGTGTGTGTGTGTGTGTGTGTGTGTGTGTGTGGGTGTGTGGGTGTGTGGGTGTGTGCGTGTGTGCGTGTGTGCGTGTGTGCGCGTGTGCGCGTGTGTGCGTGCGTGCGCAAGTGCGTGCGCAAGTGCATGTGTGCGAGTGTGTCAGAAAGAAAGGGTGAAGTGTGAGGGTCGTAGCAGTCAATAATGAATATATTTTCACAATGTTTGCTTGGGGTGAATTGCATTGTATAAAAACAAGAGATTCTCATGAACAGGAATGCTAGCCGATGACCTATTGTGCACTAGACTCCACAATGTATTGATTTAAAGGCTAATACTCTTAATAAAGTTATCTGTCTTCGTCTGTCGAAGTAGAAATGTTGAGAAGTGATTGAAATAATTTGGTTGTATTGGAAGTATGGTAAATATCAATACCAAGCAGTATATAATATCAGGGATCAAGCAGTAAATAATATCAGGAATCAAGCAGTATATAATATCAGGGATCAAGCAGTATATAATATCAGGGATCAAGCAGTATATAATATCAGGGATCAAGCAGTATATAATATCAGGGATCAAGCAGTATATAATATCAGGGATCAAGCAGTATATAATATCAGGGATCAAGCAGTATATAATATCAGGGATCAAGCAGTATAATAATATCAAGGTATATAATATCAGGGATCAAGCAGTATATAATATCAGGGATCAAGCAGTATATAATATCAGGGATCAAGCAGTATATAATATCAGGGATCAAGCAGTATATAATATCAGGGATCAAGCAGTATATAATATCAGGGATCAAGCAGTATATAATATCAGGGATCAAGCAGTTTATAATATCAGGGATCAAGCAGTATATAATATCAGGGATCAAGCAGTATATAATATCAGGGATCAAGCAGTATATAATATCAGGGATCAAGCAGTATATAATATCAGGGATCAAGCAGTATATAATATCAGGGATCAAGCAGTATATAATATCAGGGATCAAGCAGTTTATAATATCAGGGATCAAGCAGTATATAATATCAGGGATCAAGCAGTATATAATATCAGGGATCAAGCAGTATATAATATCAGGGATCAAGCAGTATATAATATCAGGGATCAAGCAGTATATAATATCAGGGATCAAGCAGTATATAATATCAGGGATCAAGCAGTATATAATATCAGGGATCAAGCAGTATATAATATCAGGGATCAAGCAGTATATAATATCAGGGATCAAGGAGTATATAATATCAGGGATCAAGCAGTATATAATATCAGGGATCAAGCAGTATATAATATCAGGGATCAAGCAGTATATAATATCAGGGATCAAGCAGTATATAATATCAGGGATCAAGCAGTATATAATATCAGGGATCAAGCAGTATATAATATCAGGGATCAAGCAGTATATAATATCAGGGATCAAGCAGTATATAATATCAGGGATCAAGCAGTATATAATATCAGGGATCAAGCAGTATATAATATCAGGGATCAAGCAGTATATAATATCAGGGATCAAGCAGTATATAATATCAGGGATCAAGCAGTATATAATATCAGGGATCAAGCAGTATATAATATCAGGGATCAAGCAGTTTATAATATCAGGGATCAAGCAGTATATGATATCAGGGATCAAGCAGTATATGATAAGGTGACAAAATTATGTGAGGTGTTTCTCACCATCCTCACTATTTTACTGTTCATACTGTATATTGCTTTTTGATATTTGGATTATAATGTGAGCTAGGGAACTATCTATGATGTGCTAGGTATGAAGGTACAGCCAACTGGCGAAAAAATAGTTATGCAATACTGTCTAAGCAATAGAATATCAAATTATTAAATATTAAATTATATAATGACTTCTAACTGTGTAACATTTTCACTAATCACTAATTTCATTTTGCATTGTTCTACATAAAGATACTTTGCTCATTGGCCAATATCATATGTTAGAAAAATCAAAGAACTGTGCTAAAAGACAGTTGGATTGGTAGCATTCGTAGCTAATGTTTCTAAGGACAGACCAGCATTCCTTTCATTAGATTTTGTATTGCACAAGGACTAGGTTTTCAAACACAATGTCAGAGCTATGACACAGATCATTCAAAATCAAATCAGGATCTCATGAAAGAACTGCAGCAAACCCATTTATTTTGTGTGTGTGAGTGTGTGCGTGTGTGACAGAGAGAGTTAGAAAAAGACAGTTTATGAGAGAATTTGTGGTTTTGTGGTGTGTGGGGGAGGGGTGTGTGGGGGTTGGGTGTGTGGGGGTTGGGTGTGTAGGGGAGGGGTGTGTGCTTGTACATTTATACTATTTATGTGGGGGGAGGGGTGGGTACAGGGATGGGAGAATGTGAGACTGTATATGTATGTAAATATATGTATATGTGTGTGTGTGAGGCTAGATATGTATATAAGTATATGTGTGTGTGTGAGGCTAGATATGTATATAAGTATATGTGTGTGTGTGAGTAGATATGTATATAAGTATATGTGTGTGTGTGAGGCTAGATATGTATATAAGTATATGTGTGTGTGTGAGGCTAGATATGTATATATATATGTGTGTGTGTGAGTAGATATGTATATAAGTATATGTGTGTGTGTGAGGCTAGATATGTATATAAGTATATGTGTGTGTGTGAGGCTAGATATGTATATAAGTATATGTGTGTGTGTGAGGCTAGATATGTATATAAGTATATGTGTGTGTGTGTGAGGCTAGATATGTATATAAGTATATGTGTGTGTGTGAGGCTAGATATGTATATAAGTATATGTGTGTGTGTGAGGCTAGATATGTATATAAGTATATGTGTGTGTGTGAGACTATAGATATGTATATAAGTATATGTGTGTGTGTGAGGCTAGATATGTATATAAGTATATGTGTGTGTGTGAGGCTAGATATGTATATAAGTATATGTGTGTGTGTGAGGCTAGATATGTATATAAGTATATGTGTGTGTGTGAGGCTAGATATGTATATAAGTATATGTGTGTGTGTGAGACTATAGATATGTATATAAGTATATGTGTGTGTGTGAGGCTAGATATGTATATAAGTATATGTGTGTGTGTGAGGCTAGATATGTATATAAGTATATGTGTGTGTGTGAGGCTAGATATGTATATAAGTATATGTGTGTGTGTGTGTGTGTGTGAGACTATAGATATGTATATAAGTATATGTGTGTGTGTGTGTGTGTGTGTGTGTGTGTGTGTGTGTGTGTGTGTGTGTGTGTGAGACTAGATATGTATATAAGTATATGTGTGTGTGTGTGTGTGTGAGACTATATATATACATATATAAGTATATGTGTGTGTGTGTGTGTGTCCATATATGTGTGTGTCCATATATGTGTGTGTCCATGTATGTGTGTGTCCATATACGTGTGTGAGTGTGTGTCCATATATGTGTGTGTCCATGTATGTGTGTGTCCATATACGTGTGAGTGTGTGTCCATATATGTGTGAGTGTGTGTCCATATATGTGTGTGTGTAAAACTAAACCCAGTCATATTAGTCTGCAGCCTCATGCTTTGAATGCCAGTTCATATTCTGAAAGGTTAATGGAACAGAGAATTCATTGTGCGTTTTGTTCACTGGATGTGGGCATTGTATTGTTCCTTAACCAAATGTCAGGGTAGCTCTAAATGTTAATGATTTCAACTGTTTCTAGAGCAGTTTCTTGAGCCTGGGTTGTGTGCAGGGTGCCAGTCACCAGTTCATAGGATTCAATGTGATTGATGTGAATGATAGTTTCACTTATTTAAAGATTTTTAACTTGGGATGAATGGAGTTTCTTAAATACTGTGAATCCAGGATCAAACACTCTCTGTTGCCTAAATGTTGATGGATTAAATGAAAATAAATAAGACAACATTTAACAAAAATGTAGTCTAAAGTCATCCACCCCAGCAGGTAGTTGTTTCTAATACGTATGTTAATAAATGACATAAGAGATCATTAATGTGTGCTATGTGTCCTACAGAATAAAGACAAGATGTTGAAGTATCTCGCTAATCAATTTGACAGACTTCAATCAAATAAATTTACATTTACATTTTGCGCGTTTAGCAGAAGCTCTTATCCAGAGCGACTTACAATAAGTGCAGCCATTTCACATATAGCTAAAACACACATCAAAAAGGCAATAAGTACATTGTTCCTGGGTGGGTGCAGGGGGAAGTGCTAGAGATAGAAGGGGTGCTAGGAGAGGAGGAATGGGTGATAATCGTAGAGGAAACATATAATGTAGAGGAATGATTCGGTAGTGAAGTTTCGAACAGTCAAGAGTTGTGGAGCTCCATTCATGGAGCTACTGGAGGTACAGTTTGAATGTTTTTAGACGTTTTTTGAAGATTGGTAGAGAGTCCGATGATCTGATCTCCAGAGTTGTGTACTACGTACACACTACATAGTACACACTACGTACACACTGTATTCACATTGCATACACATTACATACACACTACGTACACACTACGTACACACTACGTACACACTATATACACACTACATACACACTACGTACACACTACGTACACACTACATACACACTACGTACACACTACATACACACTACATACACATTACATACACACTACGTACACACTACATACACACTACGTACACACTGCATTCACATTGCATACACATTACATACACACTACATACACACTACGTACACACTACGTACACACTACGTACACACTACATACACACTACATACACATTACATACACACTACGTACACACTACGTACACACTACGTACACACTACATACACATTACATACACACTACGTACACACTACGTACACACTACATAGACACTACGTACACACTACATATACATTGCATACACATTACATACACATTACATACACACTACGTACACACTTCATACCCACTGCATACACACTACGTACACACTACGTACACACTACGTACACACTACGTACACACTACATATACATTGCATACACATTACATACACACTACGTACACACTTCATACCCACTGCATACACACTACATACACACTATGTACACACTACATACACACTACATACTCATTACATACACACTATGTACACACTACGTACACACTACATACACACTACATACACATTGCATACACATTACATACACACTACGTACACACTACATACACATTACATACACACTACGTGCACACTACGTACACACTATATACACTACGTACCTAATATCATATCCTTTCTTATCAGAAGGTCATTAATATCATAGCCTTTATCAGTCATTTTAGATCTCACTGTGTTCTCACTCTGTGTTGCACTTACAATGTAATATGTATTTGTGTCTTCAGAATGGTATAAAACTATTAAATGACAAATGAAAGAACACTTACATAACACAATGCTTAATCGGCGAATGCATTTTGGGTAAAATCAAAGAGGTAGAAAGGTCAGATTGATATCTGCCTCTTCGCTTAGTTTTTGCAATGACATTTGAAAAAAAGGGGAAAAAATCTATTATCATGTCTTCTATAAAAGCCATAGTAATCTGTTCTCCATAGTAATCTGTTCTCCATAGTAATCTGTTCTCAATAGTAATCTGTTCTCCACAGTAATCTGTTCTCCATAGTAATCTGTTCTCCGTAGTAATCTGTTCTCCGTAGTAATCTGTTCTCCGTAGTAATCTGTTCTCCGTAGTAATCTGTTCTCCATAGTAATCTGTTCTCCGTAGTAATCTGTTCTCCATAGTAATCTGTTCTCCGTAGTAATCTGTTCTCCGTAGTAATCTGTTCTCCATAGTAATCTGTTCTCCATAGTAATCTGTTCTCCATAGTAATCTGTTCTCGGGATCTTGCAATCCAGACCTGTAATGGCGATTAAAAGTTGCTATCTGTTAAAGTTTGTGGTTACATCAATCACTACTAAGAGATTCCTTGAATCTAGGGTCAGACGTCATCATCACACCCTCGCAGCCTGCCGTGCACAGAACCTGCCGTGGACAGAGCCTGCCGTGGACAGAGCCTGCCGTGGACAGAGCCTGCCGTGGACAGAGCCTGCCATGGACACTGCCTGCCTTGGACAGAGCCTGCCGTGGACAGAGCCTGCCGTGGACAGAGCCTGCCGTGGACACTGTCTGCCCATCCAACTCTTTGCCTTGCTGGGCTAACCATCCGTATGCCTAGAGTAAAATGTCACATACATTAACATTTGTTCCCCAAGATGGATTTGCATTCCTCTTTGATGACTTCTGGGATAAGAACACTTTTCTATTGTGGTTCCGGTTTACAGGACCAGAGGCAGCATGGTTCTGATGACATAAATATATTGGAGCAACATTATAGAAGTTGCTGCACAGCCACACTGAGAAAATCAGCTAAAATGTTTGCAAAATATGTATCCACATGTCTACAGCAAAACTGCCCTGTCCTGCATAATAATAATGTTCTGTGTGTGTGTGTGTGTCTGTGTGTGTGTGTGTGTGTGTGTGTGTGCGCGGGCTATGTGCCTGTGAAAGAGACAGAAAGAGAGAGGGAGAACGTAACACTGGGGGTAGGGATGTAGAAGGGAGGGAGGGAGGGGTAGAGTAGAGTGGGGGTTGGGGGTGAACTATTTCTTCCTATGCCTTTTGATTCACTGCTCTGTCTTTTTTATATAAGATCTCATAAGTCTCTGCAATGAAAATGTAAAGGAGAGAGAGCAAGAGAAAGCGAGAGATGGAGGAGGGGCATGTGTCCTATAGATATAATCTAACAGAGGAAATTGTACTGGTTGAGTCCATGTAGTATAAACACTATGTTAGATTTTACATTTCAGCATTCAGTGTAATGAGACAGAGGTTAGAGGTTATTGCTATACTCTAGAGAGACTGGGAAGAAAGAGAGAGATGGAGAGAGAGTCTGAATGACAGAAAATAAGAGAAAGTGTGCAATGAAGAGAGGTAAGTGAGAGAGAAGCAGAGACAGGGAAGGATAGAGAAAAATACTGGTGGTAGAGAGAGAGAGAGAGAGAGAGATAGATAGAGAGAGAGAATGAGATGAGAAATGTGTATGGGAGAGATAGATAGAGAGAAAAGTTCTTAAGCAAACGCATGCACTTGTGACAGAGGAGTGAGGTATTTCCAATGCAAACAGGCAGAGATGGTATATATGCTGCTCTACAGGCGCTCTCTATATGCTGCTCTACAGGCGCTCTCTATATGCTGCTCTACAGGCGCTCTCTATATGCTGCTCTACAAGCACTCTGTATATGCTGCTCTACAAGCACTCTGTATATGCTGCTCTACAAGCACTCTGTATATGCTGCTCTACAGGCGCTCTCTATATGCTGCTCTACAGGCGCTCTCTATATGCTGCTCTACAAGCACTCTGTATATGCTGCTCTACAAGCACTCTGTATATGCTGCTCTACAAGCACTCTCTATATGCTGCTCTACAAGCACTCTGTATATGCTGCTCTACAAGCACTCTGTATATGCTGCTCTACAAGCACTCTGTATATGCTGCTCTACAAGCACTCTGTATATGCTGCTCTACAAGCACTCTGTATATGCTGATCTACAAGCACTCTGTATATGCTGCTCTACAAGCACTCTGTATATGCTGCTCTACAAGCACTCTGTATATGCTGATCTACAAGCACTCTGTATATGCTGCTCTACAAGCACTCTGTATATGCTGCTCTACAAGCACTCTGGATATGCTGCTCTACAAGCACTCTCTATATGCTGCTCTACAAGCACTCTGTATATGCTGCTCTACAAGCACTCTGTATATGCTGCTCTACAAGCACTCTGTATATGCTGCTCTACAAGCACTCTGTATATGCTGCTCTACAAGCACTCTGTATATGCTGCTCTACAAGCACTCTGTATATGCTGCTCTACAAGCACTCTGTATATGCTGCTCTACAAGCACTCTGTATATGCTGCTCTACAGGCACTCTCTATATGCTGCTCTACAAGCACTCTGTATATGCTGCTCTACAGGCGCTCTCTATATGCTGCTCTACAGGCGCTCTCTATATGCTGCTCTACAAGCACTCTGTATATGCTGCTCTACAAGCACTCTGTATATGCTGCTCTACAAGCACTCTGTATATGCTGCTCTACAAGCACTCTATATGCTGCTCTACAAGCACTCTGTATATGCTGCTCTACAAGCACTCTGTATATGCTGCTCTACAAGCACTCTGTATATGCTGCTCTACAAGCACTCTGTATATGCTGCTCTACAAGCACTCTGTATATGCTGCTCTACAGGCACTCTCTATATGCTTCTCTACAAGCACTCTGTATATGCTGCTCTACAAGCACTCTCTATATGCAGCTCTACAAGCACTCTGTATATGCTGCTCTACAAGCACTCTGTATATGCTGCTCTACAGGCACTCTCTATATGCAGCTCTACAAGCACTCTGTATATGCTGCTCTACAAGCACTCTGTATATGCTGCTCTACAAGCACTCTGTATATGCTGCTCTACAAGCACTCTGTATATGCTGCTCTACAGGCACTCTGTATATGCTGCTCTACAAGCACTCTGTATATGCTGCTCTACAAGCACTCTGTATATGCTGCTCTACAAGCGCTCTGTATATGCTGCTCTACAAGCACTCTGTATATGCTGCTCTACAAGCACTCTGTATATGCTGCTCTACAAGCACTCTGTATATGCTGCTCTACAAGCACTCTGTATATGCTGCTCTACAAGCACTCTGTATATGCTGCTCTACAAGCACTCTGTATATGCTGCTCTACAAGCACTCTGTATATGCTGCTCTACAAGCACTCTGTATATGCTGCTCTACAAGCACTCTGTATATGCTGCTCTACAAGCACTCTGTATATGCTGATCTACAAGCACTCTGTATATGCTGCTCTACAAGCACTCTGTATATGCTGCTCTACAAGCACTCTGTATATGCTGCTCTACAAGCACTCTCTATATGCTGCTCTACAAGCACTCTGTATATGCTGCTCTACAAGCACTCTGTATATGCTGCTCTACAAGCACTCTGTATATGCTGCTCTACAAGCACTCTGTATATGCTGCTCTACAAGCACTCTGTATATGCTGCTCTACAAGCACTCTGTATATGCTGCTCTACAAGCACTCTGTATATGCTGCTCTACAAGCACTCTGTATATGCTGCTCTACAGGCACTCTCTATATGCAGCTCTACAAGCACTCTGTATATGCTGCTCTACAGGCGCTCTCTATATGCTGCTCTACAGGCGCTCTCTATATGCTGCTCTACAAGCACTCTGTATATGCTGCTCTACAAGCACTCTGTATATGCTGCTCTACAAGCACTCTGTATATGCTGCTCTACAAGCACTCTCTATATGCTGCTCTACAAGCACTCTGTATATGCTGCTCTACAAGCACTCTGTATATGCTGCTCTACAAGCACTCTGTATATGCTGCTCTACAAGCACTCTGTATATGCTGCTCTACAAGCACTCTGTATATGCTGCTCTACAGGCACTCTCTATATGCTTCTCTACAAGCACTCTGTATATGCTGCTCTACAAGCACTCTCTATATGCAGCTCTACAAGCACTCGGTATATGCTGCTCTACAAGCACTCTGTATATGCTGCTCTACAGGCACTCTCTATATGCAGCTCTACAAGCACTCTGTATATGCTGCTCTACAAGCACTCTGTATATGCTGCTCTACAAGCACTCGGTATATGCTGCTCTACAAGCACTCTGTATATGCTGCTCTACAGGCACTCTCTATATGCAGCTCTACAAGCACTCTGTATATGCTGCTCTACAAGCACTCTGTATATGCTGCTCTACAGGCGCTCTCTATATGCTGCTCTACAGGCGCTCTCTATATGCTGCTCTACAAGCACTCTGTATATGCTGCTCTACAAGCACTCTGTATATGCTGCTCTACAAGCACTCTGTATATGCTGCTCTACAAGCACTCTGTATATGCTGCTCTACAAGCACTCTCTATATGCTGCTCTACAAGCACTCTGTATATGCTGCTCTACAAGCACTCTGTATATGCTGCTCTACAAGCACTCTGTATATGCTGCTCTACAAGCACTCTGTATATGCTGCTCTACAAGCACTCGGTATATGCTGCTCTACAAGCACTCTGTATATGCTGCTCTACAGGCACTCTCTATATGCAGCTCTACAAGCACTCTGTATATGCTGCTCTACAAGCACTCTGTATATGCTGCTCTACAGGCGCTCTCTATATGCTGCTCTACAGGCGCTCTGTATATGCTGCTCTACAAGCACTCTGTATATGCTGCTCTACAAGCACTCTGTATATGCTGCTCTACAAGCACTCTCTATATGCTGCTCTACAAGCACTCTGTATATGCTGCTCTACAAGCACTCTGTATATGCTGCTCTACAAGCACTCTGTATATGCTGCTCTACAAGCACTCTGTATATGCTGCTCTACAAGCACTCTGTATATGCTGCTCTACAGGCACTCTCTATATGCAGCTCTACAAGCACTCTGTATATGCTGCTCTACAAGCACTCTGTATATGCTGCTCTACAAGCGCTCTCTATATGCTTCTCTACAAGCACTCTGTATATGCTGCTCTACAAGCACTCTCTATATGCAGCTCTACAAGCACTCTGTATATGCTGCTCTACAAGCACTCTGTATATGCTGCTCTACAAGCGCTCTCTATATGCTTCTCTACAAGCGCTCTCTATATGCTGCTCTACAAGCACTCTGTATATGCTGCTCTACAAGCGCTCTCTATATGCTGCTCTACAAGCACTATCTATATCCTGCTCTACAAGCTCTATATCCTGCTCTACAGGCGCTCTGTATATGCTGCTCTACAAGCACTCTCTATATGCAGCTCTACAAGCACTCTTTATATGCTGCTCTACAAGCACTCTGTATATGCTGCTCTACAAGCACTCTGTATATGCAGCTCTACAAGCACTCTGTATGTGCAGCTCTACAAGCGCTCTGTATATGCTGCTCTACAAACGCTCTGTATGTTTAAAAGCTGTTGATAGCCCCATAATGACCCAGCTCTGCTGTAACGCAAGCAGACAGAGTCTCACTGTTGTGATTGCTGATATGTCAAAGCAGAGGTTCAACCAATGGTTTCATTCAGATTTAATATAACTTGCTATGGCAGATCGGGTAGTTTTTGTAGAAAGTGTGAATGCTACTTCAGAGCTTTTATAGAAGGCTGTGTAACGTCTGATTTGCTGACAATTCTCATTGATTTTGAGAGAGTTGAAGAAATGATGTGGCTTCATTCAACACTTGTTAATGTGCCTTGGTCGCGTGGCACACTGAATTAGAAATTTGCCAGTCTTGTTACTTGGTCTCTGTTTCTATGTCTATTTCATATGTGTTTTTGTGTGTTCGTGTCATCAGTTTGTATCAGTGTGTGTCATCTATCCGTATGTGTGTGTCTTTGCCTCAGGCATTTTCAATTAAGTGCAAATTACTGAGCTCTTTGGTGGTCCTGGCCCTCTGAGGGGCCCTCTGAGGGTCTCTGGGAAGTCGGCCCAGACATTAATACCCTGCCCTTTGTGTTTACTAACCGAGCAAACACAGCAGCCAGACCTGGGTTCAAAAACTATTTAAAATCTTTCATGGTTTGCTCTAGCTTGGTTAAAATGCTGGGTAGGCAGAGTTTACATTTTTTTGAACACTTAGTTGTGTTTGTGTAGCCAGGGAAACTGAATTCAGCCTAGTTCATGTGCTTTATAGAATGTTGTGACAGTGTTTGAAGTCCGCCCAGCAGAAGGCCCAGAGCAGGAGCCCAGAGCAGGAGCCCAGAGCAGCAGCCCAGAGCAGGAGCACAGAGCAGGAGCCCAGAGCAGGAGCCCAGAGCAGGAGCACAGAGCAGGAGCCCAGAGCAGGAGCACAGAGCAGGAGCCCAGAGCAGGAGCACAGAGCAGGAGCACAGAGCAGGAGCCCAGAGCAGGAGCCCAGAGCAGGAGCCCAGAGCAGGAGCCCAGAGCAGGAGCACAGAGCAGGAGCCCAGAGCAGGAGCCCAGAGCAGGAGCCCAGAGCAGGAGCCCAGAGCAGGAGCACAGAGCAGGAGCCCAGAGCAGGAGCACAGAGCAGGAGCACAGAGCAGGAGCCCAGAGCAGGAGCCCAGAGCAGGAGCCCAGAGCAGGAGCACAGAGCAGGAGCCCAGAGCAGGAGCACAGAGCAGGAGCCCAGAGCAGGAGCCCAGAGCAGGAGCCCAGAGCAGGAGCCCAGAGCAGGAGCTAACACTGTCAGTCTAATCCCCACCACCAGCTCGCATTTTGAATATTATCTACATTACCTATATCTATATTTACATATAACCCTTTTATGGTATTGACATTTGGCACCACTGTGCATGTGCATTTCTCATCTTAGCAACGGAAATAACTTTGAGCTCATGGTTGCTGTCAAACATAAAAATCTTTGTAATGCAACTTAGTTATTGATGGAGTACAAGAGTTCCAGACTTGTTTCAGTTGACTTTACTGGCAACAGGAATCTGTTTTAATCAAGTTACACTAACCTTATGTTGGGCGTCCTATACAGTAGATATAACCCTAACCTTATTTATGTCGTCCTCATCTCATCTCATCTCATCTTCAACCGCTTATCCGGGGTCGGGTCGCGGGGGTAGCAGCTCTAGCAGGGGACCCCAAACTTCCCTTTCCCGGGCAACATTAGCCAGCTCTGACTGGGGAATCCCGAGGCGTTCCCAGGCCAGTGTGGAGATATAATCTCTCCAACTAGTCCTGGGTCTTCCCCGAGGTCTCCTCCCAGCTGGACGTGCCTGGAACACCTCTCTAGGGAGGCGCCCAGGTGGCATTCGTACAAGATGCCCGAACCACCTCAACTGGCTCCTTTCTACGCAAAAGAGCAGCGGCTCTACTCCGAGTTCCTCTCGGATGACTGAACTTCTCACCCTATCCCTAAGGGAGAGGCCAGCCACCTTTCTGAGAAAACCCATTTCGGCCGCTTGTACCCGCGATCTCGTTCTTTCGGTCATGACCCAGCTTTCATGACCATAGGTGAGGGTAGGAACAAAGATTGACCGGTAGATCGAGAGCTTTGCCTTTCGGCTCAGCTCTCTTTTCGTCACAACGGTGCGGTGAAGCGAATGCAACACCGCCCCCGCTGCTCCGATCCTCCGACCAATCTCCCGCTCCATTGTTCCCTCACTCGCGAACAAGACCCAGAGGTACTTGAACTCCTTCACTTGGAGTAAGGACTCATTCCCTACCCGGAGTAGGCACTCCACCGGTTTCCTGCTGAGAGTCATGGCCTCAGATTAAGAGGTGCTAACCCTCATCCCAGCCGCTTCACACTCGGCTGCGAACCGATCCAGTGAGTGCTGAAGGTCACCGACCGATGAGGCCATCAGGACCACATCATCCGCAAAAAGCAGTGATGTGACCATCAGCCCACCGAACGGGAACCCCTCCCCCCCATGACTACACCTTGATATCCTGTCCATGAATATTACAAACAGAATTGGTGACAAAGCGCAGCCCTGGCGGAGGCCAACCCCCACCAGACTAAGAATGGTTCACCAAGACCCCATGAAAGATAGAGGGAAAAGGAGCGAGACCCTGCCTGGAGGAAGCCCAGGGCCCTCGTCTGGAGCCAGGCCTGAATCCGACTTACTGCCGAGGACACGGACACAGCTCATGCTTTGAGCGTACAGAGATTGGATGGCCCTGAGAAGAGACCCCCTCACCCCATACTCCCGCAGCACCTCCCACAAAAGATCCCGGGGTACCCGGTCATACGCCTTCTCCAGATCCACAAAACACATGTAGACTGGATGGGCATACTCCCAGGCCCCCTCCAGGATCCTTGCGAGAGTAAAGAGCTGGTCCGTGGTTCCCCGGCCAGGACGAAAACCGCATTGTTCCTCTTCAATCTGAGGTTCGACTATTGGCCGAACCCTCCTTTCCAGCACTTTGGAGTACACTTTACCAGGGAGGCTGAGGAGTGTGATACCTCTGTAATTGGCACACACTCTCTGGTCCCCCTTTTTGAAGAGGGGAACCACCACCCCGGTCTGCCACTCCTCTGGCACTGTCCCAGACCAAGACAGCCCTTCCCCACCCAAAGCTTTTAGCATTTCTGGACGAATCTCATCAGTCCCTGGGGCTTTGCCACTGTGGAGTTGTTTGACTACCTCAGCGACTTCCCCCAGGGAAACTGACGATGACCCTCCATCAGCCTCCAGCTCTGCTTCTGTACTAGAGGGCGTGTAGGTCGGATTCAGGAGCTCCTCAAAATGCTCTTTCCAGTGCCCGATCACATCATCAGTTGAGGTCAACAGTGTCTCATCCTTACTGTACACAGCTTGGATGGTTCCCCGTTTTCCCCTTCTGAGGTGCCGAACGGTTTTCCAGAAGCATTTTGGTGCCGACCGAAAGTCCTTCTCCATAGCTTCTCCAAACTTCTCCCACACCCGCTGCTTTGCCTCTGACACGGCAGCGGCTGCAGCCCTTCGGGCCTGTCGGTACCCTGCACCTGCCTCCGGAGTCCCCAGGGATAGCATATCCCTGAAGGCCTCCTTCTTCAGTCGGACAGCTTCCCTGACCACCGTGGTCCACCACGGTGTTCTAGGGTTACCACCCCTTGAGGCACCTAGGACCTTGAGACCACAGCTCACCACCGCAGCTTCAGCAATAGAAGCTTTGAACATTGCCCACTCAGGTTCAATGCCCCCAACCTCCACAGGGATGCCTGAAAAGCTCCGCCGGAGGTGTGAGTTGAAGATCTTTCGGACAGGGCCCTCCTCCAGACGTTCCCAGTTCACCCGCACTACCCGTTTGGGCTTACCTGGTCTGTCCAAAGTCTTTCCCCACCCTCTGATCCAACTCACTACCAGATGGTGATCAGTTGACAGCTCTGCCCCTCTCTTCACCCGAGTGTCCAAAACATGCGGCCTTAGATCAGCCGATACGATCAAAAAATCGATCATTGACCTTCAGCCTAGGGTGCTCTGGTACAATGTACACTTATGCGCCTCCTTATGTTCGAACATGGTGTTTGTTATAGACAATCCATGACTAGCACAGAAGTTCAATAACAAACGACCGCTCGGGTTTAGGTCAGGGAGGCCGTTCCTCCCAATCACGCCTCTCCAGGTGTCTCCATCGATGCCCACATGTGCGTTGAAGTCTCCCAGCAGAATGATGGAGTCCCCTACTGGAGCCCTATATAGGACTCCCTTCAGGGTCTCCAAGAAGGCTGAATACTCCGAACTGCTGTTTGGTGCATAAGCACAAACAACAGTCAAGAGTTTTCCCCCCAAACACCCTTAGGCGTAGGGAGGCAACCCTCTCATCCACCGGGGTAAACTCCAACACCGCCGTGCTCAGACGTGGGCTCGTGAGTATCCCCACACCAGCCCGCCGCCTCTCACCCTGGGCAACTCCAGAGAAGAACAAAGTCCAACCCCTATCCAGGAGTAAGGTTCCAGAGCCACGGTTGTGCGTAGAGGTAAGTCCCACCAGATCCAACTGGTATCGCTCCACCTCACGCACAAGTTCTGGCTCCTTCCCCCCCAGCGAGGTGACGTTCCACGTCCCCAAAGCAAGCTTCTGCCGCCCGGGTCTGATCCGTCGAGACCCCACACCTTCACTGCCACCCATATGACAGCGCACCCGACCCCTGCGGTTGTTCCTGTGAGTGGTGAGCCCACAGGATGGAGAGGAGCGAGATGCGACGTATCTCGTTCTGGCTGTGCCCGGCCGGGCTCCGTGGCGAACCCGGCCACCAGACGCTCGCTTTCGAGCCCGCCGTCTGGGCCTGGCTCCAGACGAGGGCCCTGGGCTTCCTCCAGGCAGGGTCTTGCTCCTTTTCCCTCTATCTTTCATGGGGTCTTGGTGAACCATTCTTAGTCTGGTGGGGGTTGGCCTCCGCCAGGGCTGCGCTTTGTCACCAATCCTGTTTGTAATATTCATGGACAGGATATCAAGGTGTAGTCATGGGGGGGAGGGGTTCCCGTTCGGTGGGCTGATGGTCACATCACTGCTTTTTGCGGATGATGTGGTCCTGATGGCCTCATCGGTCGGTGACCTTCAGCACTCACTGGATCGGTTCGCAGCCGAGTGTGAAGCGGCTGGGATGAGGGTTAGCACCTCTTAATCTGAGGCCATGACTCTCAGCAGGAAACCGGTGGAGTGCCTACTCCGGGTAGGGAATGAGTCCTTACTCCAAGTGAAGGAGTTCAAGTACCTCGGGGTCTTGTTCGCGAGTGAGGGAACAATGGAGCGGGAGATTGGTCGGAGGATCGGAGCAGCGGGGGCGGTGTTGCATTCGCTTCACCGCACCGTTGTGACGAAAAGAGAGCTGAGCCGAAAGGCAAAGCTCTCGATCTACCGGTCAATCTTTGTTCCTACCCTCACCTATGGTCATGAAAGCTGGGTCATGACCGAAAGAACGAGATCGCGGGTACAAGCGGCCGAAATGGGTTTTCTCAGAAAGGTGGCTGGCCTCTCCCTTAGGGATAGGGTGAGAAGTTCAGTCATCCGAGAGGAACTCGGAGTAGAGCCGCTGCTCCTTTGCGTAGAAAGGAGCCAGTTGAGGTGGTTCGGGCATCTTGTACGAATGCCACCTGGGCGGCTCCCTAGAGAGGTGTTCCAGGCACGTCCAGCTGGGAGGAGACCTCGGGGAAGACCCAGGACTAGGTGGAGAGATTATATCTCCACACTGGCCTGGGAACGCCTCGGGATTCCCCAGTCAGAGCTGGCTAATGATGCCCGGGAAAGGGAAGTTTGGGGTCCCCTGCTAGAGCTGCTACCCCCGCGACCCGACCCCGGATAAGCGGTTGAAGATGAGATGAGATGAGGACGACATAAATAAGGTTAGGGTTATATCTACTGTATATGTTATTGTAAGGGGTTTATTTTAAATCTTTCCCCCTCAAAGATTTCTTTTTTTTCAATTGAATTGTTCACGTTATAGGTCACATTAAAGGTGGAACAGTTCTCACATGATTTATCTTTGTCACATTTTTTCACATCACAAAACCAGTGGTATATACTGTTTGTAGATCTCATCTGAATTCCTCCTTGCTGGGTCAGTGTCCCATGATTCACTGGATGGCTGTTGAAAGGTGTCAGCCAACTGACAGCTTCAACCCAATGCAAGCTGAGGGTCGAATTGTCTATTAACAGATAAAGCATCCTGACTACGGCTGAGTAGTGCTTTTGTATACACACATGCACAAAGAGGACAGGTTGGGATACTAGAAAAACGTTGATATGATTCTGGTTAGTCATGAAATCATAATAGACATCATGCTTCATCAGAGCTTATTTGGTTGTTTTTCCATTCGTTGCTTAACACATTTGTTTTTTGCTATCAATTACAAAAGGAGAATGTCTTGTTTCAGAGTGACTCATGGAAACCAATAATTTAGAATGGAACTAAACTAAATCATCAACGGGTGACGTCCAGGTTAGACGGGGAGTGGGGATGGTTAGGGTTAGTGGTTAGGGTTAGGGGGTTAGGGTTAGTGGTTAGGGTTAGGGTTGGGGGGGTTAGGGTTAGTGGTTAGGGTTAGGGGGTTAGGGTTGGTGGTTAGGGTTAGGGTTAGGGGGGTTAGGGTTAGTGGTTAGGGTTAGGGTTAGGGGGGTTAGGGTTAGTGGTTAGGGTTAGTGGTTAGGGTTAGGAGGGGGTTAGGGTTAGTGGTTAGGGTTAGGGTTAGTGGTTAGTGGTTAGTGTTTGGGGGGTGGTTAGGGTTAGTGGTTAGTGGTTGGGGGGTAGGGTTAGAGGGGGGGCAAAGCTTCTCTTAAACATCTGCAACTGACTTTTACATACACCAAGTGTATGTCACACAGTGTGTCACACCAGGTGTATGTCACACAGTATGTCACACCAGGTGTATGTCACACCAGGTGTATGTCACACCAGGTGTATGTCACACCAGGTTTATGTCACACAGTATGTCACACCAGGTGTATGTCACACAGTATGTGACACCAGGTGTATGTCACACAGTATGTCAAACCAGGTGTATGTCACACCAGGTGTATGTCACACAGTATGTCACACCAGGTGTATGTCACACCAGGTGTATGTCACACAGTATGTCACACCAGGTGTATGTCACACAGTATGTCAAACCAGGTGTATGTCACACCAGGTGTATGTCACACCAGGTGTATGTCACACCAGGTGTATGTCACACAGTATGTCACACCAGGTGTATGTCACACAGTATGTCACACCAGGTGTATGCCACACAGTATGTCACACCAGGTGTATGTCACACAGTATGTCACACCAGGTGTATGTCACACCAGGTGTATGTCACACCAGGTGTATGTCACACCAGGTGTATGTCACACAGTATGTCACACCAGGTGTATGTCACACAGTATGTCACACCAGGTGTATGTCACACAGTATGTCACACCAGGTGTATGTCACACAGTATGTCACACCAGGTGTATGTCACACAGTATGTCACACCAGGTGTATGTCACACAGTATGTCACGCCAGGTGTATGTCACACAGTATGTCACACCAGGTGTATGTCACACAGTATTTCACGCCAGGTGTATGTCACACAGTATGTCAAACCAGGTGTATGTCACACCAGGTGTATGTCACACAGTATGTCACACCAGGTGTATGTCACACAGTATGTCACACCAGGTGTATGTCACACAGTATGTCACACCAGGTGTATGACACACCAGGTGTATGTCACACAGTATGTCAAACCAGGTGTATGTCACACCAGGTGTATGTCACACCAGGTGTATGTCACACCAGGTGTATGTCACACAGTATGTCACACCAGGTGTATGTCACACAGTATGTCACACCAGGTGTATGTCACACAGTATGTCACACCAGGTGTATGTCACACAGTATGTCACACCAGGTGTATGTCACACCAGGTGTATGTCACACCAGGTGTATGTCACACAGTATGTCACACCAGGTGTATGTCACACAGTATGTCACACCAGGTGTATGTCACACAGTATGTCACACCAGGTGTATGTCACACAGTAGGTCACACCAGGTGTATGTCACACAGTATGTCACACCAGGTGTATGTCACACAGTATGTCACACCAGGTGTATGTCACACAGTATGTCACACCAGGTGTATGTCACACAGTATGTCACACCAGGTGTATGTCACACAGTATGTCACACCAGGTGTATGTCACACAGTATGTCACACCAGGTGTATGTCACACAGTATGTCACACCATGTGTATGTCACACAGTATGTCACACCAGGTGTATGTCACACCAGGTGTATGTCACACCAGGTGTATGTCACACAAGGTGTATGTCACACCAGGTGTATGTCACACAGTATGTCACACCAGGTGTATGTCACACAGTATGTCACACCAGGTGTATGTCACACAGTATGTCACACCAGGTGTACGTCACACAGTATGTCACACCAGGTGTATGTCACGCCAGGTTTATGTCACACAGTATGTCACACCAGGTGTATATCACATAGTGTTTCACTACCAAAGTGTTTCACTACCATAGTGTTTCAATACCATAATGTTTTACTACCATAGTGTTTCACTACCATAATGTTTCACTACCTTAGTGTTTCACTACCATAGTGTTTCAATATCATAATGTTTAACTACCATAGTGTTTCACTACCATAGTGTTTTAATACCATAACGTTTCACTACCATAGTGTTTCACTACCATTGTGTTTCAATATCATAATGTTTCACTACCATAACGTTTCACTACCATAGTGTTTCACTACCATAGTGTTTCAATATCATAGTGTTTCACTACCATAATATTTCACTACCATAGTGTTTCACTACCATAACATTTCACTACCATAGTGTTTCAATACCATAACGTTTCAATACCATAACGATTCACTACCATAACGTTTCACTACCATAGTGTTTCACTACCATAGTGTTTCAATATCATAATTATTCACTACCATTATGTTTCACTACCATAACGTTTCACTACCATAGTGTTTCACTACCATAGTGTTTCAATATCATAGTGTTTCACTACCATAGTGTTTCACTACCATAGTGTTTCAATATCATAGTGTTTCACTACCATAACGTTTCACTACCATAGTGTTTCACTACCATAGTGTTTCAATATCATAGTGTTTCACTACCATAGTGTTTCAGTATCATAGTGTTTCAATAACATAACGTTTCACTACCATAGCGTTTCACTACCATAGTGTTTCAATTCCATAACGTTTCACTACCATAGTGTTTCACTACCATAATGTTTCACTACCATAACGTTTCACTACCATAGTGTTTCACTACCATAATGTTTCACTACCATAACGTTTCACTACCATAGTGTTTCACTACCATAATGTTTCACTACCATAACGTTTCACTACCATAGTGTTTCACTACCACAGTGTTTCAATACATTAACTTTTCAATACCATAATGTTCATGGAAGTTCTACTAGATGTTTCTGGGGAGTGAGTGACAATGGATGGAAGACGTGGAACAGTTTAGGATTCATTAATTAATCAGCCCTGCATTGAATTTCCTTTGGTGGGACTCACTTTTACATGAATACAGTTGCAGTGTCTGTATTGAATATGTCAACAGTGATCCTAATTGGGTTTCCCCATCAAACGAGCCTAAAACAAATGGTAATTTCAAACTTCAGATGTGATACAAATGCATTGCCTCAGTCTTATATAATTAACCACGTCTCTCTGGAATGGCAGTAAGAAACCAAGCCAGGTCTGCTAATCAAGTTGCTGAACATAATAATCAGAAAATCTGGATGTCCACTGGTTCCATCTTGGCGCTGTTAACTATGTTTTCACCCTGTCCCTGTCACAACTCTAAGAATTCCTGGCACTAAATAGTGTTTGCAATCCATAACTGAAACACACACACACACATAATAAGAAACCCACACACATTTCATTGGCGTGAGTGCTCACAAAGACAAGCCACACATGAATGAGTGAATAGGCTGCTGGTTTGACTGTGTAAATCTCAACAGATGGGTTGTGATAAACGGTCAAATTGCTTAATTGTTTGGTTTAATCTCCAAGCAAAACATATTGCAATCATTTCCACATTAAGATAATTTTGTGTTATTTTTTGACTCCATTCATGTCTTGTGTTGAGTCTGTCAGCCAGAACCATGATTTATACGTCTTCTTTCTTCTTAAGTAATGACTGTCTTAGGGGTTAACTTGTGGAGCTGAATAAACCATGATATGTTCTATGTTTGGATTGTGTGTGTGTGTGTGTGTGTGTGTGTGTGTGTGTGTGTGTGTGTGTGTGTGTGTGTGTGTGTGTGTGTGTGTGTGTGTGTGTGTGTGTGTGTGTGTGTGTGTGTGTGTGCGCGTGCCCCTCACCCCAATGGCCGATAAAGGGGTGTGTGTGTGTGATTCATATAGAAATGGAGCACTACACGACTCTTACCATTCAAATGATTCATATAGAGATGGAGCACTACACGACTCTTACCATTCAAATGATTCATATAGAGATGGAGCACTACACGACTCTTACCATTCAAATGATCCATATAGAGGTGGAGCAGTACACGACTCTTACCATTCAAATGATTCATATAGAGGTGGAGCAGTACACGACTCTTACCATTCAAATGATTCATATAGAGATACAGCAGTACACGACTCTTACCATTCAAATGATTCATATAGAGATACAGCAGTACACTTTACTGTTCTGGAAACTAGCTCCCTTTCACAGATATATATCATATAGGTTAAATGATGTCGGTTCTCCATCCATGTCTATATCGTTCTTCGATTCGAAGCAGTTGTAATTCTCTCCAGTGCCTTGTTTCTTGGTGTGTTTGTAGTCTCGTTCTATATACAGTTATGTGGCCTTTGAACAGCTGTATTTGAACTTAAAATCGAGCCAGAATAGCAGTGGTTGAGAGTAATTGCATGTTTGACTTGAAGGGAGACTGCAGTAATTCAGAGCTCATGCTAGAGTTTGCAGCTCTGAAAGAATGTAATCACTTTTCAGTCTGAAATAACTGTCAATCTTTTTTGTTATTGGTGCTCTGTTGATTGGAATTATTTTAAATTATTTCTATGACTAGTGTGGAACTTCTGTCTGCATTATAATTCATAGGTCTTTTGTGGGTAAAAGCAGTTGTGCAGGAAATATTTTGTAAGCGTTAAGTTCATGAAATAGTCATCTATAGTATTTTTGATCTAACGGTTGGGCTCATACATTTTGCTCACTGTGTCAGGGGGCTTTTGGAGCATTGCTTGAAAGAATTTCTTGCTCAGAGAAACTGAAAAAGGGCGCTCTGAAATAGAAGAAGATAGCCTGAGGAATTTCATAGCTGCACCTAAATCCAATCAGCATTATAGATGCACCAACAATGTAATGGAATGAACAATACAACTCAAGAATAGTCTGTACTCTCATTATAATAAACATGCTATATTATTACATACTCTCATTATAATAAACATGCTATATTATTACCTACTATCATTATAATAAACATGCTATATTATAACATACTCTCATTATAATAAACATGCTGTATTATTACATACTATCATTATAATAAACATGCTATATTATTACATACTATCATTATAATAAACATGCTATATTATAACATACTATCATTATAATAAACATGCTATATTATTACATACTCTCATTATAATAAACATGCTGTATTATTACATACTCTCATTATAATAAACATGCTATATTATTACATACTATCATTATAATAAACATGCTATATTATTACATACTCTCATTATAATAAACATGCTGTATTATTACATACTATCATTATAATAAACATGCTATATTATTACATACTATCATTATAATAAACATGCTATATTATAACATACTATCATTATAATAAACACGCTATATTATTACATACTATCATTATAATAAACATGCTATATTATTACATACTATCATTATAATAAACATGCTATATTATTACATACTATCATTATAATAAACATGCTATATTATAACATACTATCATTATAATAAACACGCTATATTATTACATACTATCATTATAATAAACATGCTATATTATTACATGCTACCTTTATAATAAACATGTTATATTATAACATACTATCATTATAATAAACATGTTATATTATTACATACTATCATTATAATAAACATGCTATATTATTACATACTATCATTATAATAAACATGCTATATTATTACATACTATCATTATAATAAACATGCTATATTATAACATACTATCATTTTAATAAACATGCTATATTATTACATACTATCATTATAATAAACATGATATATTATTACATACTATCATTATAATAAACATGCTGTATTATTACAAAAAGAATAGTCTGTACTATCATTATAATAAACATGCTATATTATAACATACTATCATTTTAATAAACATGCTATATTATTACATACTATCATTATAATAAACATGCTATATTATTACATACTATCATTATAATAAACACGCTATATTATTAAATACTATTATTATAATAAACATGCTATATTATTACTTACTATCATTATAATAAACATGCTATATTATTACATACTACCATTATAATAAACATGATATATTATTACATACTATCATTATAATAAAAATGCTGTATTATTAAATACTACCATTATAATAAACATGCTATATTATAACATACTATCATTTTAATAAACATGCTATATTATTACATACTATCATTATAATAAACATGATATATTATTACATACTATCATTATAATAAACATGCTGTATTATTACAAAAAGAATAGTCTGTACTATCATTATAATAAACATGCTATATTATAACATACTATCATTTTAATAAACATGCTATATTATTACATACTATCATTATAATAAACATGCTATATTATTACATACTATCATTATAATAAACACGCTATATTATTAAATACTATTATTATAATAAACATGCTATATTATTACTTACTATCGTTATAATAAACATGCTATATTATTACATACTACCATTATAATAAACATGATATATTATTACATACTACCATTATAATAAACATGATATATTATTACATACTATCATTATAATAAACATACTATATTATTACATACTACCATTATAATAAACATGCTATATTATTACATACTACCATTATAATAAACATGATATATTATTACATACTATCATCATAATAAACACACTATATTATTACATACTATCATTATAATAAACATGCTATATTATTACATGCTACCTTTATAATAAACATGCTATATTATTACATACTACCATTAGAATAAACATGCTATATTATTACACACTATCATTAGAATAAACATGCTATTTTACTGGAAACAACATGAAAATAGGTGGACACTAAGAGAAAGGACCTAGATAGAAGGCATTTCTAATGTATTTTTGCATTAGTCAGTGGTTTAGTATGAAGAACAGATGAGCTTGAAAAAAAATTTCACTACCAGGCTGCTTTAAAAATAAATCACCTTTGGCTTTACCTACACAAGAAAATGTGTCATAAGAAAACATGCATATCAATGTGAAAGTATCGGCCTCTTGTTCACTATCATGCAATATTTTTTACTTCTCATACAGGACTGTTTTTCTTGTTTTTGTTGTTGGTGTTTGGAATTTTAAATGTAGCACAATTTTGAGGGAAAATCTTATATTCAGGGTTTAAAGAGAATCATATGGTAAAATACTCAAAATAAGGCCTGTGTCTAAATCCAGAGGTTATTACTAGAGCCTGGGGTTTAACCTGAAGATATAGCTCTTTAAATGTCTCCGGTCTTGTGGGTTAGGGAACACAGACAGAAGTCTGCCTGAGTGAACTGACTATTGTGCATTATTGATGTGTAAATGATTTGATGCTAGCTACTTTAAATCAGAAAATGTTCTGGTCGCTGTGCTATCTGATAATAACGTCTGATCTATCTTAACGCTGTCCATCATGTTTCCGTAGAATCGTCTGTACCTTTCTCATGGTCCTGTCCTGACACATGCAGACACATCTGTCTTAGGTTGATCCACTGAACTGGTCCAGAACCATTGCAACTTCCATTGATCCAGTGATTATGGAATAAGATTAGAGCACAGATCAGTGATTATCGCATAAGATTAGAGCACAGATCAGTGATTATGGCATAATATTAGAGCACAGATCAATGATTATGGAATAAGATTAGAGCACAGATCAGTGATTATGGCATAAGATTAGAGCACAGATCAGTGATTATCGCATAAGATTAGAGCACAGATCAGTGATTATGGCATAATATTAGAGCACAGATCAATGATTATGGAATAAGATTAGAGCACAGATCAGTGATTATGGCATAAGATTAGAGCACAGATCAGTGATTATCGCATAAGATTAGAGCACAGATCAGTGATTATGGCATAAGATTAGAGCACAGATCAATGATTTTGGAATAAGAGTAGAGCACAGATCAGTGATTATGGCATAAGATTAGAGCACACTCCATGTAGTCGCTAACATATGGATAGTACCACATGCAACATTGCTATACTTCAGTGAAAAGTAGTTGACTCCACGATTTGAAGTTCGACAAGTCAATGGGAATAGAGAGAAAATGTGTCTTTAGTCATATATATTGAAATAAAAAGCTAAACCTTGGGCTCTGTCCTGTGGTCTGTTCTGTGCAAACAGCAGGCACTGTGGAGGTAGTGACATTACAGATATATTACCTCTGTGTAAACTAGCACCAGCTGCACAATTAAACACAGGTTTAAAATGAGGGACTGTGTGCAAACAAAGGAATCTTGTATGTATACTGTAGTGGCAGAGTTAGAAGTGTAGAGAGAGATCAGGCCTAACTCTGAGTTTATTGTAGTGGCAGAGTTAGAAGTGTAATGAGAGATCAGGCCTAACTCTGAGTTTATTGTAGTGGCAGAGTTAGAAGTGTAATGAGAGATCAGGCCTAACTCTGAGTTTATTGTAGTGGCAGAGTTAGAAGTGTAATGAGAGATTCGGCCTAACTCTGAGTTTATTGTTGTGGCAGAGTAAGAAGTGTAAAGAGAGATCAGGACTAACTCTGAGTTTATTGTTGTGGCAGAGTAAGAAGTGTAAAGAGAGATCAGGCCTAAATCTGAGTTTATTGTAGTGGCAGAGTAAGAAGTGTAAAGAGAGATCAGGACTAACTCTGAGTTTATTGTAGTGGCAGAGTTAGAAGGTAGGTAGAGAGGATACACCAGGGGGTGTGGTACCACACATTAGGTAGAGAGGATACACCAGGGGGTGTGGTACCACACATTAGGTAGAGAGGATACACCAGGGGGTGTGGTACCACACATTAGGTAGAGAGGATACACCAGGGGGTGTGGTACCACACATTAGGTAGAGAGGATACATGAGGGGTGTGGTAGCACACATTAGGTAGAGAGGATACACCAGGGGGTGTGATACCACACATTAGGTAGAGAGGATACACCAGGGGTGTGGTACCACACATTAGGTAGAGAGGATACACCAGGGGGTGTGGTACCACACATTAGGTAGAGAGGATACACCAGGGGGTGTGATACCAAACATTAGGTAGAGAGGATACACCAGGGGGTGTGGTACCACACATTAGGTAGAGAGGATACACCAGGGGGTGTGATACCACACATTAGGTAGAGAGGATACACCAGGGGTGTGGTACCACACATTAGGTAGAGAGGATACACCAGGGGGTGTGATACCACACATTAGGTAGAGAGGATACACCAGGGGTGTGGTGGTGAGAGGATACACATTAGGTAGAGAGGATACACCAGGGGTGTGGTACCACACATTAGGTAGAGAGGATACACCAGGGGTGTGGTACCACACATTAGGTAGAGAGGATACACCAGGGGGTGTGGTACCACACATTAGGTAGAGAGGATACACCAGGGGGTGTGGTACCACACATTAGGTAGAGAGGATACACCAGGGGGTGTGGTACCACACATTAGGTAGAGAGGATACACCAGGGGTGTGGTACCACACATTAGGGGAGAGGATGTGTGGTACCACACATTAGGTAGAGAGGACACCAGGGGGTGTGGTACACACATTAGGTAGAGAGGATACACCAGGGGTGTGGTACCACACATTAGGTAGAGAGGATACACGAGGGGTGTGGTACCACACATTAGGTAGAGAGGATACACCAGGGGTGTGGTACCACACATTAGGTAGAGAGGATACACGAGGGGTGTGGTACCACACATTAGGTAGAGAGGATACACCAGGGGTGTGGTACCACACATTAGGTAGAGAGGATACACGAGGGGTGTGGTACCACACATTAGGTAGAGAGGATACACATTAGGGGTGTGGTACCACACATTAGGTAGAGAGGATACACCAGGGGTGTGGTACCACACATTAGGTAGAGAGGATACACGAGGGGTGTGATACCACACATTAGGTAGAGAGGATACACGAGGGGTGTGGTACCACACATTAGGTAGAGAGGATACACCAGGGGTGTGGTACCACACATTAGGTAGAGAGGATACACCAGGGGTGTGGTACCACATTAGGTAGAGAGGATACACGAGGGGTGTGATACCACACATTAGGTAGAGAGGATACACACATTAGGGGGATGTGGTACCACACATTAGGTAGAGAGGATACACCAGGGGTGTGGTACCACACATTAGGTAGAGAGGATACACCAGGGGTGTGGTACCACACATTAGGTAGAGAGGATACACCAGGGGTGTGAGTACATGAGGGGTGTGGGTAGCACACATTAGGTAGAGAGGATACACCAGGGGTGATACCACACATTAGGTAGAGAGGATACACGAGGGGTGTGGTACCACACATTAGGTAGAGAGGATAGAGAGGATACATGAGGGGTGTGGTACCACACATTAGGTAGAGAGGATACACCAGGGGTGTGATACCACACATTAGGTAGAGAGGATACACGACCACACATTAGGGGTGTGTGATACCACACATTAGGTAGAGAGGATACACCAGGGGTGTGGTACCACACATTAGGTAGAGAGGATACACGAGGGTGTGGTAGCACACATTAGGTAGAGAGGATACACCAGGGGTGTGGTACCACACATTAGGTAGAGAGGATACACGAGGGGGTGTGGTACCACACATTAGGTAGAGAGGATACACCAGGGGTGTGGTACCACACATTAGGTAGAGAGGATACACGAGGGGTGTGGTACCACACATTAGGTAGAGAGGATACATGAGGGGTGTGGTACCACACATTAGGTAGAGAGGATACACCAGGGGGTGTGATACCACACATTAGGTAGAGAGGATACACATTAGGTAGAGAGGATACACCAGGGGTGTGATACCACACATTAGGTAGAGAGGATACACCAGGGGGTGTGGTACCACACATTAGGTAGAGAGGATACACCAGATACCACACATTAGGTAGAGAGGATACACCAGGGGTGTGATACCACACATTAGGTAGAGAGGATACACCAGGGGTGTGATACCACACATTAGGTAGAGAGGATACACGAGGGGTGTGATACCACACATTAGGTAGAGAGGATACACCAGGGGTGTGGTACCACACATTAGGTAGAGAGGATACACCAGGGGTGTGGTACCACACATTAGGTAGAGAGGATACACCAGGGGTGTGATACCACACATTAGGTAGAGAGGATACACGAGGGGTGTGGTACCACACATTAGGTAGAGAGGATACACCAGGGGGTGTGATACCACACATTAGGTAGAGAGGATACACGAGGGGTGTGGTACCACACATTAGGTAGAGAGGATACACCAGGGGGTGTGATACCACACATTAGGTAGAGAGGATACACCAGGGGGTGTGGTACCACACATTAGGTAGAGAGGATACACCAGGGGGTGTGGTACCACACATTAGGTAGAGAGGATACACCAGGGGTGTGGTACCACACATTAGGTAGAGAGGATACACCAGGGGTGTGGTACCACACATTAGGTAGAGAGGATACACCAGGGGTGTGGTACCACACATTAGGTAGAGAGGATACACCAGGGGGTGTGGTACCACACATTAGGTAGAGAGGATACACCAGGGGTGTGGTACCACACATTAGGTAGAGAGGATACACCAGGGGTGTGGTACCACACATTAGGTAGAGAGGATACACCACCACATTAGGTAGAGAGGATACACGAGGGTGTGGTACCACACATTAGGTAGAGAGGATACACCAGGGGTGTGGTACCACACATTAGGTAGAGAGGGGTGTACACACATTAGGTAGAGAGGATACACCAGGGGGTGTGATACCACACATTAGGTAGAGAGGATACACCAGGGGGTGTGGTACCACACATTAGGTAGAGAGGATACACCAGGGGTGTGGTACCACACATTAGGTAGAGAGGATACACGAGGGGGTGTGGTACCACACATTAGGTAGAGAGGATACACCAGGGGTGTGGTACCACACATTAGGTAGAGAGGATACACCAGGGGTGTGGTACCACACATTGTAGAGTGTTTAACTCAGCGCTGGTCCTTTATATTGCATATACAAAAACAGCAGTAAGAAGTGATGTCATACACATGATATTAAAAAACAATGATTTCGAGTCTGTTTGAATGGTTCTTGTGACTCTCTGTTGGTTGGTTTTCCACAGTCTCAACACATCAGTGGATATTTCCATTGCACTTCTCTATATGTTCATCTAATTTATATACACATTCTTACACAAAAGACTAGCCAAGGTGTAGTGGTTTATGTTTAGCAATAGAGAAATACCTTTATTGTGGCTTTACTGCTGAAGCTGGTTCTGGTCTAAGTGCAGCTGATGTGTTTGATTTGATCAATCCCTGGATTAAACACATCAGCCTGTCTGACAATATGGTGTCAGGTTAAATGATGCATCAATCTCAGGATTAAACACATCAGCCTGTCTGACAATATGGTGTCAGGTTAAATGATGCATCAATCTCAGGATTTTGGTGGTAAATGCTTCCCAAATGGTTCCATGTGATTTTGTGATTGAGATCTTAATGACTGAACTAGACTTCACAAGCTTGGTAGCGGATGGAGGATTTATATTCCTATTGAGAATTTAGTCTCCACATATCCAGTTGGTATTCCATAATCTATGTGGTTAGTCCAGTTGGTATTCCATAACCTGTGTGGTTAGTCCAGTTGGTATACCAACCATAACCTGTGTGGTTAGTCCAGTTGATATACCATAACCTGTGTGGTTAGTCCAGTTGGTATACCATAACCTGTGTGGTTAGTCCAGTTGATACACCATAATCTATGTGGTTAGTCCAGTTGGTATACCATAACCTGTGTCGTTAGTCCAGTTGGTATACCATAACCTGTGTGGTTAGTCCAGTTGGTATACCATAACCTGTGTGGTTAGTCCAGTTGGTATACCATAACCTGTGTGGTTAGTCCAGTTGGTATACCATAACATGTGTGGTTAGTCCAGTTGGTATACCATAACATGTGTGGTTAGTCCAGTTGATATACCATAACCTATCTGGTTAGTCCAGTTGGTATACCATAACCTGTGTGGTTAGTCCAGTTGGTATACCATAACCTGTGTGGTTAGTCCAGTTGGTATACCATAACCTGTGTGGTTAGTCCAGTTGGTATACCATAACCTGTGTGGTTAGTCCAATTGGTATACCATAACCTGTGTTGTTAGTCCAGTTGGTATACCATAACATGTGTGGTTAGTCCAGTTGGTATACCATAACCTGTGTGGTTAGTCCAGTTGGTATACCATAACATGTGTGGTTAGTCCAGTTGGTATACCATAACCTGTGTGGTTAGTCCAGTTGGTATACCATAACCTGTGTGGTTAGTCCAGTTGGTATACCATAACATGTGTGGTTAGTCCAGTTGGTATACCATAACCTGTGTGGTTTGTCCAGTTGGTATACCATAACCTGTGTGGTTAGTCCAGTTGGTATACCATAACCTGTGTGGTTAGTCCAGTTGGTATACCATAACATGTGTGGTTAGTCCAGTTGGTATACCATAACCTGTGTGGTTAGTCCAGTTGGTATACCATAACATGTGTGGTTAGTCCAGTTGGTATACCATAACCTGTGTGGTTAGTCCAGTTGGTATACCATAACCTGTGTGGTTAGTCCAGTTGGTATACCATAACCTGTGTGGTTAGTCCAATTGGTATACCATAACATGTGTGGTTAGTCCAGTTGGTATACCATAACCTGTGTGGTTAGTCCAGTTGGTATACCATAACCTGTGTGGTTAGTCCAGTTGGTATACCATAACCTGTGTGGTTAGTCCAGTTGGTATACGTGTATATACAGTATATGTGTGTGTCTGATTGTGAGGTTTGTTTCTGGGAGTCTAAATGTTCTCTTTTAGCTTATGATACACTTTTTGTCATATTACTCCATATTGTTTCACATTTTAAGGCAGCCCACAAACCATTTTAAAGGTACACAACTCAACACACTGAGCTAGTCATAACCTGACCTACCTTTTGTTGCAGCATCTGGAGTTAGACTGATCCAGATTATGTTTCTCTAAAACCAAGACCAAACAAGCAAATCAAATATTTATCTTAGATCAGGCCAGGTCTGAAAAACATTCATGAAGGTGATATCAAAATAACCTCTCCTCAAGGGAAAAGGTTCATATGGCGACTTGAAAGGCAACGGTCTGACTTATGTTTTGATTATACAAAATGTTAGCGTTTTCATCTGCTGTCTCATGTTAACAGACACACAGAAACTGACGCGTTTACCCTGTAAAACACCACTGCCTCCTGTCTTAACGAGGCAGTGCCAGAGAGAGTGATACGCGACCAATTCAATCAGAAACAGGCTATGATTTATAAAGATCCGGGTCCCTCTCTACTTCTGTACCCTGTAATATGAACCTCAGAAGGGCTCGATATGTTGTGTAAAAATGCATGGTCGTTATACCCATAAATTACAGTGCTGGAACACAGAACAAGACACACTCAGCCCTGCTCTAGGCCCTCACCAAATTGCCATTTTTAAAAAAGGGAGAATGAGAATGGGGGATCACTTGAAATGTAATGTGCCCACAGACAAAGGTTGTTCATCAGGGCTATGATTTTGATTCCAAGATGACTGCCACTCTTGATATTGAGTACTGGAGAAGCAGATACAGCGCTACACCCCGGTCCTTTCTCCCTATAGCTCACCGCTTTTTGTTGTCCAGCCTCCCATGCGCCTTCTCTCTTTCTGCTAGCTTCTGCTAGCTTCTGCTAGCTAGCTCTATCTCCATTGCTCTGTTTCTGCTAGCTAGCTCTATCTCCATTGCTCTCTTTCTGCTAGCTAGCTCTATCTCCATTGCTCTGTTTCTGCTAGCTAGCTCTATCTCCATTGCTCTGTTTCTGCTAGCTAGCTATATCACCATTGCTCTCTTTCTGCTAGCTAGCTCTATCTCCATTGCTCTGTTTCTGCTAGCTAGCTCTATCTCCATTGCTCTCTTTCTGCTAGCTAGCTCTATCTCCATTGCTCTGTTTCTGCTAGCTAGCTCTATCTCCATTGCTCTGTTTCTGCTAGCTAGCTATATCACCATTGCTCTGTTTCTGCTAGCTAGCTATATCTCCATTGCTCTGTTTCTGCTAGCTAGCTATATCTCCATTGCTCTGTTTCTGCTAGCTAGCTATATCACCATTGCTCTGTTTCTGCTAGCTAGCTATATCTCCATTGCTCTGTTTCTGCTAGCTAGCTATATCTCCATTGCTCTGTTTCTGCTAGCTAGCTATATCACCATTGCTCTGTTTCTGCTAGCTAGCTATATCCTCATTGCTCTGTTTCTGCTAGCTAGCTATATCCTCATTGCTCTGTTTCTGCTAGCTAGCTCTATCCCCATTGCTCTCTTTCTGCTAACTAGCTCTATCACCATTGCTCTGTTTGCTCTGTTTCTGATAGCTAGCTCTATCACCATTGCTCTTTTTCTGCTAACTAGCTCTGTCCCCATTGCTCTGTTTCTCCTAGCTAGCTCTGTCCCATTGCTCTCTTACTCTGCTAACTAGCTCTGTCCCCATTGCTCTGTTTCTGCTAGCTAGCTCTGTCCCATTGCTCTCTTTCTGCTAGCTAGCTCTATCACCATTGCTCTCTTTCTGCTAGCTAGCTCTATCACCATTGCTCTGTTTCTGCTAACTAGCTCTATCACCATTGCTCTGTTTCTCCTAGCTAGCTATATTCTCATTGCTCTGTTTCTGCTAGCTAGCTCTATCCCCATTGCTCTGTTTCTCCTAGCTAGCTATATCCTCATTGCTCTGTTTCTGCTAGCTAGCTCTATCCCCATTGCTCTGTTTCTGCTGGCTAGCTCTATCCCCATTGCTCTCTTTCTGCTAACTAGCTCTATCACCATTGCTCTGTTTCTGCTAATTAGCTCTATCCCCATTGCTCTGTTTCTGCTAGCTAGCTCTATCACCATTGCTCTGTTTCTGCTAGTTAGCTCTGTCCCCATTGTTCTGTTTCTGCTATCTAGCTCTATCTCCATTGCTCTGTTTCTGATAGCTAGCTCTATCACCATTGCTCTTTTTCTGCTAACTAGCTCTGTCCCCATTGCTCTGTTTCTCCTAGCTAGCTCTGTCCCATTGCTCTCTTACTCTGCTAACTAGCTCTGTCCCCATTGCTCTGTTTCTGCTAGCTAGCTCTGTCCCATTGCTCTCTTTCTGCTAGCTAGCTCTATCACCATTGCTCTCTTTCTGCTAGCTAGCTCTATCACCATTGCTCTGTTTCTGCTAACTAGCTCTGTCCCCATTGCTCTGTTTCTGCTAACTAGCTCCATCACCATTGCTCTCTTTCTGCTAACTAGCTCTATCACCATTGCTCTGTTTCTGCTAATTAGCTCTATCCTCATTGCTCTCTTTCTGCTAGCTAGCTCTATCACCATTGCTCTGTTTCTGCTAGCTAGCTCTATCACCATTGCTCTCTTTCTGCTAGCTAGCTCTATCCCCATTGCTCTGTTTCTGCTAACTAGCTCCATCACCATTGCTCTCTTTCTGCTAACTAGCTCTATCACCATTGCTCTGTTTCTGCTAATTAGCTCTATCACCATTGCTCTGTTTCTGCTAGCTAGCTCTATCCCCATTGCTCTGTTTCTGCTAGCTAGCTCTATCACCATTGCTCTCTTTCTGCTAGCTAGCTCTATCCCCATTGCTCTGTTTCTGCTGGCTAGCTCTATCCCCATTGCTCTGTTTCAATCGCTTCCTCTTTTTCCATCTCTTTTTCCCAATTGTCTTCAATTTTTCACTCTACTCATGTCTCTCTGTTTTCCTCCACCCCTCTCTCTATTCCTCTTTCTCTCTCCCCTACCCTCCCCCATCCTCTCCCTCCATGGCGACCCTGACCCACTTAGCTAGCTGCTTGTTATTCAGACTAAGGTTTATCCACAGAGAGGGTGTGTGTATAATTTGGTTTGACAACAAACCAAGCCATGTTCCTTGCGAGGTAAGGCTGCCTGATATCAACATCACAGCCACAATATGTTACTGAAAACACAATTATTGATCTTACTGATGGGGGCAAAAACCATCTCATTGCCATTGCTGTTGATTGAGGAAGTGTGGAATGTATTGGTGTTATAAATAGCACTTTTATGTAGAACACGATGTTGTGCAAACAGTGCAGCAATAGACAATAAGTTAATGCTTCTAAAATATAAAGCTATGTGCATACAGAAAATGAAAGTGTTATAAAGTAATGCAGAAAGAAGCACCTGTATTAAGCGCTGGTGTATTTGGGCATAATTTTTACTTTAATTTGTACTTTTATTTTTAATGTCTGTTGTAAAATTGCACTACTACCTACTGCTTATAGGGACATACTTTATTATAAGATAAGCATTGCTTGCCACATAAAAAGCTCTCAGAATTTATCTCTTATGATTTGGTTTTATTTTTCTCTTCTACGACCTCTCAGAGCAAAACCGACGAAGAGTGAAATAGGTTCAGCTGTCTGATTCACATCTGAGCATAAGATTGGGTGAAAAAATGACAAAAAACATCACACAATATCTACTTCTTCTCTTCTGTCACTCCCTTCTATCAGACTGTATCAGATTCTAGACCAGTCTACCCGCTGAATCTGAAACCACTGTAGCATTAGCGAGCTAGGGTAGCTTTCATGCTACGGAACTCGCTTTCTGTGTTTGTCACTGGCTTTAATCATCAACTATACCTCTACGACTAAAAAGACTTCAACAATAAAAGAGATTATGCTCTGCACATCTGCGTCATAGGAGCCTATTGAGTCCGATCAGGCAATAAAGGAGAAAGCACAGGTGCAGAGGTAGAAAATAGAACTCGTTCTATTTCATTACAGAATGTATCAGCAAGCAAGAGATCTGTCTGTTCGGCACATATCTCCCTGCACCAGGGAAAGCAAATGGATAAAGCCAATTTGACAAAGGGGTCAATATACGGCATCCAATAAAAATGGAATCTACAAGAGCTGTCAGGAGCAATAAACATCATAGTAATGACCCAACTGCTCAACAGAAGATGAAGAAAAAAACATTCCCATCAGACGGACCCTCTCTTTCCTTTCATTGGCCTAGTCTTGTTTACTCGGGTTAGTCACCAGTTTTGCATTTTCCTATGGTTAGGCCTACATGTATATTCAAAATAACAGTAGGCTGATGAGGAAGATGTTACATTCAATGCAATTTCTTGGCTTATTGACTGACTGTTATTATATTATATTATAATATCTGTTGGGATGACTCAAGCTCCTTAACATAATAAATATATACTGTATCATGCACACTGTCAATCATAGCCAGATGAAACCCAAAAGGAGCTCTTTTTGAGTAGAATATTGTCCATTGGGTTGTTGAGGAAGTGGGTGAGATGGCAGACAGTGAATAATCATGGAGATCATATAAGCTTCTACATACCCATCTTATTAGCCCAACATATTAGCCCAACATATTAGCCCAACATATTAGCCCAACATATTAGCCCAACATATTAGCCCAACATATTAGCCCAACATATTAGCCCAACATATTAGCCCAACATATTAGCCCATCTTATTAGCCCAGCTTATTAGCCCAACATATTAGCCCATCTTATTAGCCCAGCTTATAAGCCCAACATATTAGCCCATCTTATTAGCCCAACATATTAGCCCAACATATTAGCCCAACATATTAGCCCAACATATTAGCCCATCTTATTAGCCCAGCTTATTAGCCCAACATATTAGCCCATCTTATTAGCCCAGCTTATAAGCCCAACATATTAGCCCATCTTATTAGCCCAACATATTAGCCCAACATATTAGCCCATCTTATTAGCCCAACATATTAGCCCAACATGTTAGCCCAACATATTAGCCCAACATATTAGCCCATCTTATTAGCCCAGCTTATTAGCCCAACATATTAGCCCATCTTATTAGCCCAGCTTATTAGCCCAACATATTAGCCCATCTTATTAGCCCAGCTTATTAGCCCAGCTTATTAGCCCATCTTATTAGCCCAGCTTATTAGCACAGCTTATTAGCCCAACATATTAGCCCAACATATTAGCCCATCTTATTAGCCCAACATATTAGCCCATCTTATTAGCCCAACATATTAGCCCATCTTATTAGCCCAGCTTATTAGCCCAACATGTTAGCCCAACATATTAGCCCAACATATTAGCCCATCTTATTAGCCCAGCTTATTAGCCCAGCTTATTAGCCCAACATATTAGCCCAACATATTAGCCCATCTTATTAGCCCAGCTTATTAGCCCAACATATTAGCCCATCTTATTAGCCCATCTTATTAGCCCAGCTTATTAGCCCAGCTTATTAGCCCAACATATTAGCCCATCTTATTAGCCCAGCTTATTAGCCCAGCTTATTAGCCCAACATATTAGCCCAGCTTATTAGCCCAGCTTATTAGCCCATCATATTAGCCCAGCCTGTTAGCCCAGCTTATTAGCCCAGCTTATTAGCCCAGCTTATTAGCCCATCTTATTAGCATTATATTGTTGTGTCCCACACCGTGTCGATGTATTGGTTCATTAGCTTTGGTGTTTAGGTTGGCAACACTGTTTAGTTGACTCCCACCGTTATGTAACTTTATGGATGAAAATTGATTGAGATAGAGCCAGAAACAGAGAGGGACACACTATAGAACCCTCTCCTTACTGAGGGACACTATAGAACCCTCTCCTAACAGAGGGACACACTATAGAACCCTCTCCTAACAGAGGGACACACTATAGAACCCTCTCCTTACTGAGGGACACTATAGAACCCTCTCCTAACAGAGGGACACACTATAGAACCCTCTCCTAACAGGTGGACACACTATAGAACCCTCTCCTAACAGAGGGACACACTATATCACCCTCTTCTAACAGGGGGACACACTATAGAACCCTCTCTTAACAGAGGAACACACTATAGAACCCTCCTTAACCACTCCCTCTCTAACAGAGGGAACCCTCCCTTAACACTATAGAACCCTCTCCTAACAGAGGACACACTATAGAACCCTCTCCTAACAGAGTGGACACACTAACAGAGGGACACCCTCTCCTAACTATAGAACCCTCTCCTTAACAGACTATAGGACCCTCCTAACAGACCCTATAGAACCCTCCTAACAGAGGGACACACTATAGAACCCTCTCCTAACAGAGGACACACACTATAGAACCCTCCCTAACAGAGGGGACACACTATAGAACCCTCTCTAACAGAGGGACACACTATATCACCCTCTTCTAACCACTCCCTCCTTAACAGAGGAACCCTCCCTTAACACACTATAGAACCCTCTCCTAACAGAGGAACACACTAACAGAGGACACACTATAGAACCCTCTCCTAACAGAGGGACACACTATAGAACCCTCTCCTAACAGAGGGACACACCCTCTCTAACAGAGAGGACACACACCATAGAACCCTCTCCTAACAGAGGACACTATAGAACCCTCTCCTAACAGAGGGACACACTATAGAACCCTCTCCTAACAGGTGGACACACTATAGAACCCTCTCCTAACAGAGGGACACACTATATCACCCTCTTCTAACAGGGGGACACACTATAGAACCCTCTCTTAACAGAGGAACACACTATAGAACCCTCCCTTAACAGAGGGATACACTATAGAACCCTCTCCTAACAGAGGAACACACTATAGAACCCTCCCTTAACAGAGGGACACACTATAGAACCCTCTCCTAACAGAGGGACACACTATAGAACCCTCTCCTAACAGAGTGGGACACACTATAGAACCCTCCCTTAACAGAGGGACACACTATAGAACCCTCCCTAACAGAGGGACACACTATAGAACCCTCTCCTAACAGAGAGGGACACACTATAGAACCCTCTCCTAACAGGTGGACACACTATAGAACCCTCTCCTAACAGAGGGACACTATAGAACCCTCTCCTAACAGAGAGGTACACTATAGAACCCTCTCCTAACAGAGAGGAACACACTATAGAACCCTCTCCTAACACATGTTTTACAGTTCTGGGAAAAGCCAAGTTTCACACAACTTGGGGATTTTTTTTTCTATGCTGCTTTGGCATCTCTGTTCTATGTCCCATGGTCACATGCAGCTGTTCCATGTACTCATCAATAATGCACCAGAGTTAGTTCCCTCATGGAGACTACTGTCTGTGTTCCTAACTCCCCTTTACTTGGGCTGGACAGACGCTCTAGTCCCAACTCTCGGGTTACAAGAGGTCAGCCTGTTTTGGCATTTTGTTGATTTAGTTATCCAATCGCTCATTTGCATCAGTGTGACAGCTGGCAAATGGAAGGTAGAGCGCTTTGTCTTCTGTCTACCTGCATTGATGGGTTGAGCTTCTTTCTAGTTTTGGGTTTCTAAAGATTGTGTCCTGTAACAGATCCCTTGTAAAGGACAGGTGTGTGGGGTTGTTAGAATATGATGCTGAGGTTGAAACAGACAGCTCTTTGTCCAATTAGCTCATACGAACCTGCCGTTGCACCAATCACAATCCTGTATCCTATTTCCAGTGCGATCATTTATAAAAACTGTGAATCCCCAGGTGGGCCGTACAACAGTTTTTTGAAGAATCTTCCATTGACTGGCTAAAACACATTGACAGAACGGACTTGAGAATTTCTTGAGCACTTCAGATGTTGGATGACAGATTCAGAACAGTACACTACCACATACCCATTTCACTCAAAGCTAGTGACGTCACATTTATTTGTTTTAATAATGTTTTAGAAGTCAAGACACCCTTAACTAAGAGATTGCAGATGTTAAGAGGGAAATGTATTGTGAGTGGGAAAAAGCAGTGCAGAATGTAAATGACAACTGGACCACTGCCAAAGTCATGGTTCACAGTATTTGTTCACTAACATTTGTCTGAATTAATTCCAACTGGCTAATATACACTCAATACTATATCGTCGCTCTTCAGTCTACGATGGTCTGTGTGGTGACGGGTCTCCTAGCTCTATAGAATGTATATGTTACATTACATCCTGTATTTACAGTCCATTGTCATGTTATGACTTGAATGTGTGTTTTATGAGGGAAAAGCTGGTAAGTTGGTCCAACATTTTTCTGTCGAGACTTGAGTACTTAACACCTCTGAACAATGTCAGCAGTGAGTGTTTCTGGTGGCAGTTTAACTCTAGTTTTACATGTCCCTTGGCGTGTTGCTGGTTAGTTAGTTAGCTGATGTTTATATTGTTGTAAAAAGCCAATGATTAATAACTAGCAAGTTACCAGTTCACTCTCCTTAATCCCATATGGCCTGTGCCAACTCAATATTTTTATTGGTTTTAGGTCACATTAGCTAAATTGCAGGCTTTAGTTAGCCACTTTAACAACGCGTGCTTGATAGCTAAATACAGTGTGCAAACTATCAGTAGCTAACACAAGCAGCTCTACCAGTTATATATTTGTCAATACTAGTGGTCAGATAGTGGTCTTTGACTGGCAAATTTAGCAAACAGAAAGGGGGAAAATTTACAGAACATTGTATTATATAGACATGATGACGATTAGTCAGCACTGTATTTTTTACCATTGTGACTACACTGTGTGAGTGTCATGCTCCCTCTAGTGGTCACATTGTGACTACACCGTGTGAGTGTCATGCTCCCTCTAGTGGTCACATTGTGACTACACTGTGTGAGTGTCATGCTCCCTCTAGTGGTCACATTGTGACTACACCGTGTGAGTGTCATGCTCCCTCTAGTGGTCACATTGTGACTACACCGTGTGAGTGTCATGCTCCCTCTAGTGGTCACATTGTGACTACACCGTGTGAGTGTCATGCTCCCTCTAGTGGTCATATTGTATACAACCGTCATTGACTGTCACTCATTCTCCTAAACTACCATGTTAATGTACCAATTTTGCCACATAAGAGATCTTTCCGTTTAAATTAGCAAGAATCTTTGTAGGTATTTTGCGACATTGTAGCTATTGGCATGTGGTCACCAAATCACACTGAGTTGTCGACAAGCAGTTGAGCGGTAGATTAATGTCCAAAGACATCTGTGGTTATGTTTCTTTGAGCTACATTTACAATTAAGGTATGGCTTAGGATTTAAAAAAATAAAATAAATAAATAACTTTTCTTTCCCCAAATGATTGATATTCTTAAAATGTGTGTGTGTGTGTGTGTGTGTGTGTGTGTGTGTGTGTGTGTGTGTGTGTGTGTGTGTGTGTGTGTGTGTGTGTGTGTGTGTGTGTGTAAATCAATAAAGGCCTTACCCAAAGCAGTATAGGGATATAGCATGGACCAGAGACAGGCAGAGGACCTTTTCTGTTTTATAACAGATTGCACATGAAAGGATTTCATTCAAGCCTTTCCTTTGTGGCTTGTAATTACTTGTGTGCTAATTGCTTTAAATCGCTGACATCTCGAGTCGATAAAGATGAAAACAAGGACTTCAAAGGAAGTCAGTCCAAAAGGGAATATGACAATAACTCTGAACAAAGACAACAACAAAAGGAAAACATCAGTTTGCTAATATAATACTGTCTTCCTCTTCCTGCCACTTCCTCTACCAACTCTTTTTCTCTCTCTTTCCCACTCTCTCTCTCATTTCATTTTCGTCTGTGTTTAACATAAGCAAATAACACTCTGACATTGTTGATGTGTTTTTCTGTGTGTTTGCAGTACGACAGTGAGACCATGTTCCTGGGCATGTCAGAGTCTGGCCTGGACTTTGTGCCAACCAACCAGGTAGGTTAATTACTCTTCTCTGTGCTTTTGTTTCAAGTCCTAATGAAACACATTTAAGCAGACGCGTTGCGTAACATGCACCTGTTATCAGTGGTCATTATAATCAGAGCTCATAATTAGAACATGGAAACACTGCGTTTGTATCTAGTTGCAGCCTTATCAAATAAAGCCAAACATGGTTGGGTTGCTTGGGTACTAGCTGGGTACTACATGGGTACAAGCTGGGTACTAGCTGGGTACTACATGGGTACTAGCTGGGTACTACATGGGTACTAGCTGGTTACTACATGGGTACTAGCTGGGTACTACATGGGTACTAGCTGGGTACTACATGGGTACAAGCTGGTTACTACATGGGTACTAGCTGGGTACTACATGGGTACTAGCTGGGTACTACATGGGTACTAGCTGGGTACTACATGGGTACTAGCTGGGTACTACATGGGTACAAGCTGGTTACTACATGGGTACTAGCTGGGTACTACATGGGTACTAGCTGGTTACTACATGGGTACTAGCTGGGTACTACATGGGTACAAGCTGGGTACTACATGGGTACTAGCTGGGTACTACATGGGTACAAGCTGGGTACTACATGGGTACTAGCTGGGTACTACATGGGTACAAGCTGGGTACTACATGGGTACAAGCTGGGTACTACATGGGTACTAGCTGGGTACTAGCTGGGTACTACATGGGTACTAGCTGGGTACTACATGGGTACTAGCTGGGTACTACATGGGTACTAGCTGGGTACTACATGGGTACTAGCTGTGTACAACTATAGAGGCCTGTTGGAGCTTGATGGGACAACACTTTTAATGTTCACATACTTTATGGTATACTTTATCTTACAGTGCATTAATGTTAAATTTGCTAGGGGTTAAACTACACAAACACAATCAGCGTTGACAAGGGTAACAGGATGAAAACAATGTTCAGAAATGTACAAGTACTCTGAAAATAAGTAATTAGTATTTGTTTCATTATTAATTATTTAAACGATTTTAAACAATTACAAATGGCATTTAAATCCTCTTCTGCTTGAAAATTGCTGTGAAGAACTTCAGATTAAGAGTTTTACCAGAGTGATCAGGAGTTAGTCTACCTGTGGACATGTGTTGATCAGGTGTTAGTCTACCTGTGGACATGTGTTGATCAGGTGTTAGTCTACCTGTGGACATGTGTTGATCAGGAGTTAGTCTACCTGTGGACATGTGTTGATCAGGAGTTAGTCTACCTGTGGACATGTGTTGATTGTAATGGACGACTACAATAGCTATCTGTTCTGGTAGGATGGTGGATTATTTGCTGGTGTTGTTGGCGTTGACCTCAGGTGAAACTAATTTTAAGAGTGTGTGATAAGTGTAAATAGCACTCAGATAAGGTCCAGTACACAGGTGTGTGTGGATCAGATAGTGTGTGTATGTCTGGATGAGATGTGTGTGTGTGTGTGTCTGTGTCTGTGGGTGTGTGTGTGTGTGTGTGTGTGTGGTGTGTATGTTCCTGAGTTCGCTATCATAATCAGATGAAAAGATTATTTATGTGGTTTTAATTTCCTCTTTATTATGTTTTAGTTAAAACACACTATGTTTCTGTCTGTAGCAAATGAGTAATTAACTTAGTTTGTTAATTAAGCAAAGGCCTTCTGTTAATTAGCCATAGCTTTCCTTTATCCCTGTAGTAGTGGGCTGTAGGGAAATAGTGCTTGATAGCCGAATAGGACTCTGAGCTTCACCAATGCATTTTGTCTGAGGAGATTTGGAGTGTGTAGTTATATTACAGAAATGATGGTAATACTCTTCTGACAAGAATGACAAGTTGTGGTATTACCTCTCAGTTTGGTATATCTCATACACAGCATACTCTATCTAATACTTATATTACATCTCAGTTTGGTATATCTCATACACAGTATACTCTATCTAATACTCTTATTACATCTCAGTTTGGTATATCACATACACAGTATACTCTATCTAATACTCTTATTACATCTCAGTTTGGTATATCTCATACACAGTATACTCTATCTAATACTCATATTACATCTCAGTTTGGTATATCTCATACACAGTATACTCTATCTAATACTCTTATTACATCTCAGTTTGGTATATCTCATACACAGTATACTCTATCTAATACTCATATTACATCTCAGTTTGGTATATCTCATACACAGTATACTCTATCTAATACTCTTATTACATCTAAGTTTGGTATATCTCATACACAGCATACTCTATCTAATACTCATATTACATCTCAGTTTGGTATATCTCATACACAGTATACTCTATCTAATACTTATATTACATCTCATTTTGGTATATCTCCTATGCAGTATACTCTATCTAATACTTATATTACATCTCAGCTTGGTAGAGTACACCTTTCACTGAAAGATAAGCTGCTAGTTTTTTGCGGATAGATCCTGTAGGCGTTTTATGTAGCGACACATTTATTGCTTATTTTGCAGTTAACGCATTTTCACTTGGTTTCAGTTCTTCTTATTATGAAATCAAAGTGTTATGAATTTGTCATACCTGGGAAATCACATCAAAAATATTTTCGGTTCATAAAAATATTGGGCTGTGGAACAACAGTTTTCGGTTTCCGTTATAACACCATAGAAATGTGTGAACGTGTCCTTTGATATCAATTCACACTTCTTGCAGGCATATTTGAAACACTCTTTTCATTTGCTATAGTCTGAGAATCATTTATTAAGGTGGTCCAGTGTTTAATCAGTGTACCAGGTAGTTTTTCTTTGTTGTCTGAGTAGTTATTATGGTCAGATGAAAAGATTACATTTTGTTTATTTTACTTTATTTACTGTGTGTGAATAACAATTGATATTATATTATGGTTGTGTAAATCTGTCAGCATTGATATTATATTATGGTTGTGTACATCTGTCAGCATTGATATTATATTATATTATGGTTGTGTACATCTGTCAGCATTGATATTATATTATGGTGGTGTACATCTGTCAGCATTGACATTATATTATGGTTGTGTACATCTGTCAGCATTGACATTATATTATGGTTGCGTACATCTGTCAGCATTGACATTATATTATGGTTGTGTACATCTGTCAGCATTGACATTATATTATGGTTGCGTACATCTGTCAGCATTGACATTATATTATGGTTGTGTACATCTGTCAGCATTGATATTATATTATGGTTGTGTACATCTGTCAGCATTGATATTATATTATGGTTGTGTACATCTGTCAGCATTGATATTATATTATGGTTGTGTACATCTGTCAGCATTGATATTATATTATGGTTGTGTACATCTGTCAGCATTGATATTATAGTATGGTTGTGTACATCTGTCAGCATTGACATTATATTATGGTTGTGTACATCTGTCAGCATTGATATTATATTATGGTTGCGTACATCTGTCAGCATTGATATTATATTATGGTTGTGTACATCTGTCAGCATTGATATTATATTATGGTTGTGTACATCTGTCAGCATTGACATTATATTATGGTGGTGTACATCTGTCAGCATTGATATTTTATTATGGTTGTGTACATCTGTCAGCATTGATATTATATTATGATTGTGTACATCTGTCAGCATTGATATTATATTATGGTTATGTACATCTGTCAGCATTGATATTATATTATGGTTGTGTACATCTGTCAGCATTGATATTATATTATGGTTGTGTACATCTGTCAGCATTGATATTATATTATGGTTGTGTACATCTGTCAGCATTGATATTATATTATGGTTGTGTACATCTGTCAGCATTGATATTATATTATGGTTGTGTACATCTGTCAGCATTGATATTATATTATGGTTGTGTACATCTGTCAGCATTGATATTATATTATGGTTGTGTACATCTGTCAGCATTGATATTATATTATGGTTGTGTACATCTGTCAGCATTGATATTAAATTATGGTTGTGTACATCTGTCAGCATTGATATTATATTATGGTTGTGTACATTTGTCAGCATTGATATTATATTATGGTTGTGTACATCTGTCAGCATTGATATTATATTATGGTTGTGTACATCTGTCAGCATTGACATTATATTATGGTGGTGTACATCTGTCAGCATTGACATTATATTATGGTTGTGTACATCTGTCAGCATTGATATTATAGTATGGTTGCCCCCATTTGTTACGTTCCAGCTCCCTAAAGGGAGGGGAACCAGATAACCCATTGCTCAGGCCCACCGATGCCAGCAAAGGGAGTATGGTGTTGTGGTGCGAGAAAAGGACAACAACTAAAAATACCGTAAAACAATGCTTTTATTTAGCCACGGTATTACGTAAATACTAAACAATACTAACGTTCTTGGGAAATTGGGGAGGGCTGGACAGACCAAAGCAAAGAAATAAACAAAACACAACCACTAACCTCCAAGCAACACAAACACATAAGAACCCCTATCTGGCACACGACCCAGGTGCCCTAAACAAACATACAACTGGTGGTCCGCCCAGGTCTAGCTAGTGGTTCTAGACAGAAGTATACCTACGGGTGATGTATACCCCGGCGTAGCTCTAAATCTACTCCCCAACTCCCTAAAGAACAACAAAGGAAAGAAAGACAATTAATACAAATTATAATCACAAACAAAATGCTCCGTCCTGCTGTTCCCACTGGAACACAAACTTGGGTTAACTAATGCACACAAAACAAGGCCAAAGTTGCTAAACAAAAAGGTTAGGGAAGTTGTCAAAAAAACATAAGGATCCCCACATAGGGTACAAACCAAGCAGTCAGCAGGAACCGAGAGAGCGAACTGATCACAACCTGGGCTTTTTAAAGAGCCCAGGCAGCTGCAGCCACTGATTAATGGGCGGAGTCCGAAGTCCCAATTACCCATTGCACCACCAATCAGCTGCCGGAACAGTCTCAGAAGCTTCTTGCCTGAAAGGAACACAAACCCAACCACCAACAGCAATACAAAAATCTAAATATACGAACCCAGAACACTGGGGACGTAACAACATCTTTCAGCATTGATATTATATTATGGTTGTGTACATCTGTCAGCATTGACATTATATCATGGTGGTGTACATCTGTCAGCATTGATATAATATTATGGTTGTGTACATCTGTCAGCATTGATATTATATTATATAATGGTTGTGTACATCTGTCAGCATTGATATTATATTATGGTTGTGTAAATCTGTCAGCATTGATATTATATTATGGTTGTGTACATCTGTCAGCATTGACATTATGTTATGGTTGTGTACATCTGTCAGCATTGATATTATATTATGGTTGTGTACATCTGTCAGCATTGATATTATATTATGGTTGTGTACATCTGTCAGCATTGACATTATATTATGGTTGTGTACATCTGTCAGCATTGATATTATATTATGGTGGTGTACATCTGTCAGCATTGACATTATATTATGGTTGTGTACATCTGTCAGCATTGACATTATATTATGGTTGCGTACATCTGTCAGCATTGATATTATATTATGGTTGTGTACATCTGTCAGCATTGACATTATATTATGGTTGTGTACATCTGTCAGCATTGATATTATATTATGGTGGTGTACATCTGTCAGCATTGACATTATATTATGGTTGTGTACATCTGTCAGCATTGACATTATATTATGGTTGCGTACATCTGTCAGCATTGATATTATATTATGGTGGTGTACATCTGTCAGCATTGACATTATATTATGGTTGTGTACATCTGTCAGCATTGATATTATATTATGGTGGTGTACATCTGTCAGCATTGACATTATATTATGGTTGTGTACATCTGTCAGCATTGACATTATATTATGGTTGCGTACATCTGTCAGCATTGATATTATATTATGGTTGTGTACATCTGTCAGCATTGACATTATATTATGGTTGTGTACATCTGTCAGCATTGATATTATATTATGGTGGTGTACATCTGTCAGCATTGACATTATATTATGGTTGTGTACATCTGTCAGCATTGACATTATATTATGGTTGCGTACATCTGTCAGCATTGATATTATATTATGGTGGTGTACATCTGTCAGCATTGACATTATATTATGGTTGTGTACATCTGTCAGCATTGATATTATATTATGGTGGTGTACATCTGTCAGCATTGACATTATATTATGGTTGTGTACATCTGTCAGCATTGATATTATAGTATGGTGGTATACATCTGTCAGCATTGAGATTATATTATGGTTGCGTACATCTGTCAGCATTGATATTATATTATGGTGGTGTACATCTGTCAGCATTGACATTATATTATGGTTGTGTACATCTGTCAGCATTGATATTATATTATGGTGGTATACATCTGTCAGCATTGACATTATATTATGGTTGCGTACATCTGTCAGCATTGACATTATATTATGGTTGCGTACATCTGTCAGCATTGACATTGTATTATGGTTGTGTACATCTGTCAGCATTGACATTATATTACGGTTGTGTACATCTGTCAGCATTGACATTATATTACGGTTGTGTACATCTGTCAGCATTGACATTATATTATGGTTGCGTACATCTGTCAGCATTGACATTATATTATGGTTGTGTACATCTGTCAGCATTGACATTATATTATGGTTGCGTACATCTGTCAGCGTTGACATTATATTATGGTTGCGTACATCTGTCAGCATTGATATTATATTATGGTGGTGTACATCTGTCAGCATTGACTTTATATTATGGTTGTGTACATCTGTCAGCATTGATATTTTATTATGGTTGTGTACATCTGTCAGCATTGACTTTATATTATGGTTGTGTACATCTGTCAGCATTGACATTATATTATGGTTGCGTACATCTGTCAGCATTGACATTTTATTATGGTTGCATACATCTGTCACTATTGACATTATATTATGGTTGCGTACATCTGTCAGCATTGATATTATATTATGGTTGCATACATCTGTCACTATTGACATTATATTATGGTTGTGTACATCTGTCAGCATTGACATTATATTATGGTTGCGTACATCTGTCAGCATTGATATTATATTATGGTTGTGTACATCTGTCAGCATTGACATTATATTATGGTTGTGTACATCTGTCAGCATTGATATTATATTATGGTGGTGTACATCTGTCAGCATTGACATTATATTATGGTTGTGTACATCTGTCAGCATTGACATTATATTATGGTGGTGTACATCTGTCAGCATTGACATTATATTATGGTTGTGTACATCTGTCAGCATTGATATTATATTATGGTGGTGTACATCTGTCAGCATTGACATTATATTATGGTTGTGTACATCTGTCAGCATTGATATTATAGTATGGTGGTATACATCTGTCAGCATTGAGATTATATTATGGTTGCGTACATCTGTCAGCATTGATATTATATTATGGTGGTGTACATCTGTCAGCATTGACATTATATTATGGTTGTGTACATCTGTCAGCATTGATATTATATTATGGTGGTATACATCTGTCAGCATTGACATTATATTATGGTTGCGTACATCTGTCAGCATTGACATTATATTATGGTTGCGTACATCTGTCAGCATTGACATTGTATTATGGTTGTGTACATCTGTCAGCATTGACATTATATTACGGTTGTGTACATCTGTCAGCATTGACATTATATTACGGTTGTGTACATCTGTCAGCATTGACATTATATTATGGTTGCGTACATCTGTCAGCATTGACATTATATTATGGTTGTGTACATCTGTCAGCATTGACATTATATTATGGTTGCGTACATCTGTCAGCGTTGACATTATATTATGGTTGCGTACATCTGTCAGCATTGATATTATATTATGGTGGTGTACATCTGTCAGCATTGACTTTATATTATGGTTGTGTACATCTGTCAGCATTGATATTTTATTATGGTTGTGTACATCTGTCAGCATTGACTTTATATTATGGTTGTGTACATCTGTCAGCATTGACATTATATTATGGTTGCGTACATCTGTCAGCATTGACATTTTATTATGGTTGCATACATCTGTCACTATTGACATTATATTATGGTTGCGTACATCTGTCAGCATTGATATTATATTATGGTTGCATACATCTGTCACTATTGATATTATATTATGGTTGCGTGCATCTGTCAGCATTGACACCTGTCACATAACTGACAAAAAATATGGATACAAGTTTAATTACAATCCATTACTTAGTCACTGATATTGTCAGATTCCCACACATTACCTAACCCCAGACCCTAACCCCTAACCCTTAACCCTAACCCTTAACCCCAGACCCTAACCCAGTTGAAATGTGTTTTTGTGGAGCATTTCCCTTTTAGAGGGAAGGTAACATTAATAAATTATATTTGAGGTTTGCATTATTGATATGATTCTATAAGGTATTATAGAGCGAGTACTGAGGTATTGGGACAAACATCTGATTACTGCACATCTGCTCCCAAAGGAAACACATAACCACTATTTATTCCAAATCAGTGACAGAGATTAATGTTTTATGTATCACATCAGTATAGCCTACTGTGGTCAGATATGTTAATATGTCCTTTTACAGTATATACTTATGATGTTAGTCCGTTAATGATATATATATATATATATATATATATATGTTATATTCCTACCATTATAGACTGCATTCAATAGGTATTTAAATAAACGCTCAGATGTACGGACGATGATGCTGCTTTGCTGTTAATCATTGTTCAGACACAGATCTGACCTAAGATCAGTAGCCTCGTTTTGCATTACTGTCTCAGTGGCTTGTGGCCCTTATTTGAGGAGCCTTAGCTGATCCCTCCCCTCTGTGACCTCCTGGTGACCCTTGACCTCTCTGTCTACTCTGGTAGTTCCGTGTGCCTCCCAACCCCCAGCAGACCCAGCCCAATGCAAAGCAGACAGGAACCCTGTGGAAACGAGACGGACCCACTCACTCCGACGGCCCCCGGCTACCCTGGGTAAACGACAGCACATACACAGTATGACACCAGTCAGACTAAATGTACAACAACACATACACAGTATGACACCAGTCAGACTAAATGTACGACAACACATTCACAGTATGACACCAGTCAGACTAAATGTACGACAGCACATACACAGTATGACACCAGTCAGACACACAGCACTACAGTGGCCAGCCTATGTCATTGATTTATTACAGTGGACAGCATATGTCATTAATTTATTACAGTGGCCTAGGTTGGTCCTACAGACACATACTGTACTACAGAATTCTCTCTTACACTCACACACACACACACACACATTTTACTATAGAAACCAAAAGGTTTGAATTTCTGTCGCATGAAAACAAATGAGATAAATCTGATTTTGAAACTTGAAATTGTCTAATATCTTTTGGATTGTGCTCCATGTGTACAATCCAAAGAATATGACTGTATAGACGGTTTGATGCTGTATTCTCAACAAAATTTCAAGTACTTTTATTGTAAATAGGATTAGAATATTTTTGGGTTCAAGGTTAAGTTAGGGTTCAAAGATCATGGCACATAAAAAGTGGTGCCATTTTTCACCTGTTCACTAAATATTGATGACAATATCCTTAAAAAATATTTTTTAAGGATAAGAAATAGTGGGGCGCATTTTAACCTGACAGATATTTTATACGCTTTTAAACCTGACAGATATTTTATACGCTTTTAAACCTGACACATTTCTATATGCTTTTAAACCTGACAGATATTTTATACGCTTTTAAACCTGACAGATATTTTATACCCTTTTAAACCTGACAGATATGTTATACACTTTTAAACCTGACAGATATTTTATACGCTTTTAAACCTGACAGATATGTTATACCCTTTTAAACCTGACAGATATTTTATACGCTTTTAAACCTGACAGATATGTTATACACTTTTAAACCTGACAGATATTTTATACGCTTTTAAACCTGACACACTTTTTACGCTTTTAAACCTGAAACATTTTTTATGCTTTTAAACCTGACAGATTTTTTATACGCTTTTAAACCAGACAGATATTTTATACACTTTTAAACCTGACAGATATTTTATACACTTTTAAACCTGAGAGATATTTTATACAATTTTTAAACCAGACAGATATTTTATACACTTTTAAACCTGACAGATATTTTATACGCTTTTAAACCTGAAAGATATTTTATACGCTTTTAAACCAGACACTTTTAAACCAGACAGTCCATTTTAAACCAGACAGATATTTTATACACTTTTAAACCTGACAGATATTTTATAATGAATTTTTTAATGCTTTATAATACACGGTAATTTTTACTTAAAAGTAGAATTCTTGTTTTGCATTTTTTCTTTTACATATGTTTTGTTTCTTTTTTATTCTAGAAGTATAAACAATAGATCACGAACAAAACAAATGAATATCTTTAATAATAGAAGAACTTGATAGATTGGGCCTGATGTTTTAGGTAAGTCATGTACTGAGTGGAAATGTTAGGGAAATAAAAAAAGAATTATTCATCTTAAAAACTGTGTGTAGGTCGTGGTGAGCCCTGAACTAGGTTGGGGGAATTCCCCATCTCCCAACCTTCACCACACTTTTCATCTGACAGCATTATTAATAATGTGTTGAACTGATATGAGTGGATAAAAAAGGGAAATCTCCCCTTATGATCAAATTCAACACTTTTGAAAAAGTCTGCACCTCTACATTAACATGATATTAACAAAATGTTAGGATTTAATTGGGATTAAACTGGACTTACAGGTCACAGGGTGGCATCTTTATAATGAAGGTGAATGCGGATATCAAATATAACTGTAGCTAGGTATCATTATAATGAAGATGAAGGCTTATATCAAATATAACTGTAGCTAGGTATCATTATAATGAAGATGAAGGCTTATATCAAATATAACTGTAGCTAGGTATCATTATAATGAAGATGAAGGCTGATATCAAATATAACTGTAGCTAGGTATCATTATAATGAAGATGAAGGCTTATATCAAATATAACTGTAGCTAGGTATCATTATAATGAAGATGAAGGCTTATATCAAATATAACTGTAGCTAGGTATCATTATAATGAAGATGAAGGCTTATATCAAATATAACTGTAGCTAGGTATCATTATAATGAAGATGAAGGCTGATATCAAATATAACTGTAGCTAGGTATCATTATAATGAAGATGAAGGCTTATATCAAATATAACTGTAGCTAGGTATCATTATAATAAAGATGAAGGCTTATATCAAATATAACTGTAGCTAGGTATCATTATAATGAAGATGAAGGCTTATATCAAATATAACTGTAGCTAGGTATCATTATAATAAAGATGAAGGCTGATATCAAATATAACTGTAGCTAGGTATCAGTTTAATGAAGATGAAGGCTTATATCAAATATAACTGTAGCTAGGTATCATTATAATGAAGATGAAGGCTTATATCAAATATAACTGTAGCTAGGTATCATTATAATGAAGATGAAGGCTTATATCAAATATAACTGTAGCTAGGTATCATTATAATAAAGATGAAGGCTGATATCAAATAAAACTGTAGCTAGGTATCATTATAATGAAGATGAAGGCTGATATCAAATATAACTGTAGCTAGGTATCATTATAATAAAGATGAAGGCTGATATCAAATATAACTGTAGCTAGGTATCAGTATAATGAAGATGAAGGCTTATATCAAATATAACTGTAGCTAGGTATCATTATAATAAAGATGAAGGCTGATATCAAATATAACTGTAGCTAGGTATCCTTATAATGAAGATGAAGGCTGATATCAAATATAACTGTAGCTAGGTATCATTATAATAAAGATGAAGGCTGATATCAAATATAACTGTAGCTAGGTATCAGTTTAATGAAGATGAAGGCTTATATCAAATATAACTGTAGCTAGGTATCATTATAATGAAGATGAAGGCTTATATCAAATATAACTGTAGCTAGGTATCATTATAATAAAGATGAAGGCTTATATCAAATATAACTGTAGCTAGGTATCAGTTTAATGAAGATGAAGGCTTATATCAAATATAACTGTAGCTAGGTATCATTATAATGAAGATGAAGGCTTATATCAAATATAACTGTAGCTAGGTATCATTATAATGAAGATGAAGGCTTATATCAAATATAACTGTAGCTAGGTATCATTATAATAAAGATGAAGGCTTATATCAAATATAACTGTAGCTAGGTATCATTATAATAAAGATGAAGGCTTATATCAAATATAACTGTAGCTAGGTATCATTATAATGAAGATGAAGGCTTATATCAAATATAACTGTAGCTAGGTATCATTATAATAAAGATGAAGGCTTATATCAAATATAACTGTAGCTAGGTATCATTATAATGAAGATGAAGGCTTATATCAAATATAACTGTAGCTAGGTATCATTATAATGAAGATGAAGGCTTATATCAAATATAACTGTAGCTAGGTATCATTATAATAAAGATGAAGGCTTATATCAAATATAACTGTAGCTAGGTATCAGTATAATGAAGATGAAGGCTTATATCAAATATAACTGTAGCTAGGTATCCTTATAATGAAGATGAAGGCTTATATCAAATATAACTGTAGCTACAAGTAGGACAACTGGTTTAAAAACAAACAGAAGCACATGTCTTATAATGAATTAAATAACCTCGTGTTAGGTAAAAGACAATCTCATTTGAAAGATGTATTATGAATACAATACATTTGAATGGATTTAATCAATATAGTTTCACCAGAAGGCATTTGCTTAGTTCTGAGCAGAAAAGGAATTGGCATTGTTCTCTACTGAAAGGGACAATGGCTGATTGAAGAGAATGACAGAACGAACAAATAAATAAAAATTATCCAGGACAAGGCCAGATATTAGAAAATGTGCTCACAATGAATGTTGTTGTTTTTCAAGACAAATGAATGGCAGCATGAACGCCCTTTTCAGATTAATAACAGCCACTAGTAACAAGGTCTTCAGATATTCAATATTTAAGAAAGGTACTTTTTGCTTTTTGGTGCTAATTAGCACAAGGCTACAGCTATGCTTCTATAGGGGTCAAAATGCAATCAAACAAAACCTACACACAATTCTATAACAAACAAAGAAAACTAATTAGTCTTTTTGTTGCTTTTGTCTCTCTACCTATGTCTTTTTTTCTCATTCATTCTGTCTCACTTATTTTGGTCTCCCAATATTTATCTCTTATTATTCTTTAGTTTTTACTTTTTTTATTTGTATTCCTGTTGATCCTGTTTATCAAGTCGAGTGCAGGACATCATCAATCTCAAATCAGACTTTAAATGTTGGCCCGTCTTTGCAATTAACGATTAACAATTAACAAAAGTTTTCTTCAGAATTTTATGGCTTCACAAAAAGGCATTGCATAGGTGTGAAAGTGTACTTTAACTGTGATTTTTTTTAACTACATCAGGACTCCTTTTTTAAACTACATCCAGAGAGGTAACATTTATATAACTGACACGTTTTGGGGTTCTTTTCGATATGTACTGGAAACGCTGCTGACACAGAATTGTCTTGGCTTTTTTCCTACATAAGACATTTCTGCAGGCCTATTTAGTGTTATGCTAAGCAAATAATTTGTCAAAATTGTTATACTATGAATATCATCAAGAAACCCCCAGGCAACAGCCATTATGGCAATCAGTTTTTGTTGTTTTCATGACAGCAAAATAATTTCTCACGCCCAAAAACCTTACTGTATGAATTGTGCCAACACATTTCCAACCAACCAACACTGACATCTGCGAGAGGAAACACAATCAAATATGCAAATGTGTGCAAAATGTTGGCTTTTAGCAGAGAAGGCGAGAGAAGCTGAAAAGAGCTCATTAAAAACGATTATCGCCATCTTTTCAAAGAACAGTTGGGCTGGTATTTCAGTAGAGATGAGTTTTGGAACTGATACGTTGCCTAATTGCCTCAAGTTGGCTGTTTGTCAGCTCCATTTTGCTTTCAGCAAATAAAAGCTGTAAATTAGTGGTAATGAAAATCTTGGAGGGAATCAACGAGAAGAGAGTTTCGGTTCAACTCCAGAGCTCTCTAATGACGCTTGGGAAAAAGTCACTTCTGCAAGAGAGGAAAAGAAAACATTTCAAGTATAATTTGTTACTCTGTCTTCTTTTGGAAAGCTTCACTAAGTTAAATAAAACCTTCTGGGCCTTATTGATCACATGCAATTTAATACGTTGAATATTTCTCTTTTCCTTGAAGGAACACATTCCTCTTTCAGACCTGTCCGTAAATGTAAACCTGCACCTCACATTTCCTGTTGATTCAAAGAGAGCGCCGTTTGATTCTGTGTTTACCGAATAATTCATACATTTGTGTTAGATTTATTTCTCCTTTTATCCTGGATATTTGTTTAAAATTTTTCTCTGTGAGCTAAAAAGGGGTCCTTAGAGATTGAAAATGAGGGAAGGACATGAAGGTTTTAAAGGACAGATCGTTCCACACAGCAAAGTGGAACTGACTGTCAACATGCATAAAAGAAGACTTTTGTTAGACGTTAATGAGAGGCTTTGAACATTACATACATTACATACATTACATACATTACATACATTTCATACATTACATACATTTCATACATTACATACATTACATTACATACATTACATACATTACATACATTTCATACATTACATACATTACATACATTACATTACATAAATTACATACATTACATACATTACATACATTACATTACATACATTACATACATTTCATACATCTCATACATTACATACATTACATACATTACATTTCATACATTACATACATTACATACATTACATTACATGCATTACATACATTTCATACATTACATACATTTCATACATCTCATACATTACATACATTTCATACATTACATACATTACATACATTTCATACATTTCATACATTACATACATTACATACATTACATACATTACATTACATACATTACATACATTTCATACATTACATACATTACATACATTACATACATTTCATACATTACACACATTACATACATCACATACATTACATACATTACATTACATACATTACATACATTACATACATTTCTACACGCTCAGACTCCCTTTTATTTTGCCTGATCTTTTAAAAACATGCCCAAATTCATCTGTGCACAATTGTTGATGTGCAAAATAAGCATAGGTTGTGTGGGTGTGTCCAATGTGTCGTAGATCATTAATACATTAATTAATTTGAGTAATCATGATTGCATTAACGATGATGATAATCCTGATATCTGTATCTGATCCTAATAATGGCTCAATGAACAGCATTAGTTCTAATTGTCTTCTAATAATAGCACTAATTCAGGAGCTGTAGTTTCAACTTTAAGAAATATAATATGGTAACAACCATTGGATTTATTCACGTTGACAATTTGAGTAATTTAGCAGAAGCACTTCTCCCCAAGTGACTTACAAACTCAATACTGGTTAACTGACAGGGTATCATTTCAACATGCCAGCTCAGGCATTTGGTCTATTCAGTTTCTGGTAAAATGCTCCATCTGGTATCTGGCACCGGTTTTATGTTGGTAACACCCCCACTACAGTTTTCCAGAGCTTTATGTTGGTAACACCCCCACTACAGTTTTCCAGAGCTTTATGTTGGTAACACCCCCACTACAGTTTTCCAGAGCTTTATGTTGGTAACACCCCCACTAAAGTTTTCCAGAGCTTTATGTTGGTAACACCCCCACTACAGTTTTCCAGAGCTTTATGTTGGTAACACCCCCACTACAGTTTTCCAGAACTTTATGACGGTAACACCCCCACTACAGTTTTCCAGAGCTTTATGTTGGTAACACCCCCACTAAAGTTTTCCAGAGCTTTATGTTGGTAACACCCCCACTACAGTTTTCCAGAGCTTTATGTTGGTAACACCCCCACTACAGTTTTCCAGAGCTTTATGTTGGTAACACCCCCACTACAGTTTTCCAGAGCTTTATGTTGGTAACACCCCTACTACAGTTTTCCAGAGCTTTATGTTGGTAACACCCCCACTACTGTTTTCCAGAGCTTTATGTTGGTAACACCCCCACTACAGTTTTCCAGAGCTTTATGTTGGTAACACCCCCACTACTGTTTTCCAGAGCTTTATGTTGGTAACACCCCCACTAAAGTTTTCCAGAGCTTTATGTTGGTAACACCCCCACTACAGTTTTCCAGAGCTTTATGTTGGTAACACCCCCACTACAGTTTTCCAGAGCTTTATGTTGGTAACACCCCCACTACAGTTTTCCAGAGCTTTAAGTTGGTAACACCCCCACTACAGTTTTCCAGAGCTTTATGTTGGTAACACCCCCACTACAGTTTTCCAGAGCTTTATGTTGGTACCACCCCCACTACAGTTTTCCAGAGCTTTATGTTGGTAACACCCCCACTACAGTTTTCCAGAGCTTTATGTTGGTAACACCCCCACTACAGTTTTCCAGAGCTTTATGTTGGTAACACCCCCACTACAGTTTTCCAGAGCTTTATGTTGGTAACACCCCCCACTACAGTTTTCCAGAGCTTTATGTTGGTAACACCCCCACTAAAGTTTTCCAGAGCTTTATGTTGGTAACACCCCCACTACAGTTTTCCAGAGCTTTATGTTGGTAACACCCCCACTACTGTTTTCCAGAGCTTTATGTTGGTAACACCCCCACTACAGTTTTCCAGAGCTTTATGTTGGTAACACCCACACTAAAGTTTTCCAGAGCTTTATGTTGGTAACACCCCCACTACTGTTTTCCAGAGCTTTATGTTGGTAACACCCCCACTACTGTTTTCCAGAGCTTGGTGTTGGTAACACCCCCACTACTGTTTTCCAGAGCTTTATGTTGGTAACACCCCCACTACTGTTTTCCAGAGCTTGGTGTTGGTAACACCCCCACTACTGTTTTCCAGAGCTTTATGTTGGTAACACCCCCACTACAGTTTTCCAGAGCTTTATGTTGGTAACACCCCCACTACTGTTTTCCAGAGCTTTATGTTGGTAACACCCCCACTACAGTTTTCCAGAGCTTTATGTTGGTAACACCCCCACTAAAGTTTTCCAGAGCTTTATGTTGGTAACACCCCCACTACAGTTTTCCAGAGCTTTATGTGTAACACCCCCACTACTGTTTTCCAGAGCTTTATGTTGGTAACACCCCCACTACTGTTTTCCAGAGCTTGGTGTTGGTAACACCCCCACTACTGTTTTCCAGAGCTTTATGTTGGTAACACCCCCACTACTGTTTTCCAGAGCTTTATGTTGGTAACACCCCCACTACTGTTTTCCAGAGCTTTATGTTGGTAACACCCCCACTACTGTTTGGTAACACCCCCACTACTGTTTTCCAGAGCTTGGTGTGTTTCACCTCCAGTTTGGTACCAGCAACACCAAAACAAAAACATCTGCTAAATGACAACATGAATAATTGTTCTAATGGTTCTTCCCCACTTCTTCTTTAACAGTCTTACCCAGTTCCCAGTTTGGGGGATGAGGACTTCAACATCCCCCCCATCACACCGCCCACCATCCCTGAACACATGCTGCACCCCCACCTACCAGAGTCAGATTCCTACCACCCATTGGCCCCCCCTCATTCCCAGAGTGGCCTACACCCGTTCCTCCTGCAAGGAATGGACATGATGGGTCAGAACGGAGGGCTCTTGAGCCAAAATGGCAGCCTGATGTCCAGCACCCTGTCTGTGGTGAGTGTAGCCAGATTCCACCAGCCAGCAGTGTGCAGAGATCATGTACTAGCTGGAATCTGCTGAACAAAAGCATTCACACCTTAACAAGTTGGAGTAATCTTCTACACATTGTTCTGTGGTTCAGTAGATGGCCTTGCTTGGTATTTTGATTTCACTATAAATCGGAAAGTTAACTGGTAGGGTGACATTTGGAAGACATACTTTCAGTGCGAGTCTTGAATTTTTAAGAAGTGGAGAAATGAAACTTAAACTTTTGGATATGTGCTTCCTTTGTAGCACATTATGTGATTGGTGACTAATCGAGGCCAACCACTCTGCATGTCGATCACAGAGAATCCCCTAATCCGAGTCAAACAGAAACTTCTCACCTTCTTTTGAGCTAATGTTCTTTCAGTCCTTGTTTAACATGTGCATTGTTAAACCACAATAATGTCACATCGGCAGCTCTCAGGAGCTACATATTCTAGCTGTAAGGAGTCAAAATAATCTCAATGATTTTTCCTAATGCAAATGTAGTTGTATTAATTAGACATATTTTAACTAGCCTGTGGTACATTATCACCCTGTTACCAAATAACCCAATTTCTCCTTTTGAATGTGGGACTTAATGATTTTCAGCGTATATTCTGCTTTGAGCCTAATGTTTCACTACGTAGCTGAAAAACATTGGAAACGTAAGGGTTTTCTGTTGCTCGCCATTCGTAAATTGCTATTGCTGTCTTTGGAAAAGAAACAGGAGCTTGGATAGAATGACGTGTGGACTGAAAGATTCACCAGATTGACAAAGGGCATTTTGTTCCCGTTCACCTTAATGTTCTCACAGAACATCCATTTAGAGTGGTAATGAATTATGGTTGCCTGGCAACGGGGCAGAGCTTGTTTCCGCAGTGAGGAATGAAAGAGGCTGGGCTGATGGATTCTATTTGGTCTGGGGCACTAGCCTCCTCTGGAATAGAGAGGTGGGTCATTCCTTCTTCCACATGTTTAGCCTTCATTCGCTGGCCAAAAATTGTTATAAACCACTGATATATAATAAATTATAATAAAGTCAATCTGAGGAACCATTCGATTATTCAGGACATTTTCTATTAAAAATCCACATTATAAACATGGGCCTTAAGTCCTCACAGTGACTAGGACCAAAGAAAAGGTATATTTAAGAATTTTGATGATATTTAGAAACATTTTGTTTTGGCAAAATTATCTATACCTACAAATACGTTTCTTCACTTTGCAATTTCTTTCAAATTGACTGAACAGAATGGAAAGATATGTCAGTGAGACCATAAAGTGTCCTGTATTGTTGAGTCAGACAGACATAACGTGATCTTCTGTATGGATATTAGTAACATAATGATGGTATGTTGAGTGACTCACCTCTCCAATACTCCAGAAACCTCCCCCACGTCACCATAGGGATTAGGCTATTTGTTTACTCTGGTTACCAAACCAGCTGCCCAATTCGTCCCTCCCCCGTCTCCTAGGGATGCTATCCCATGCTATCAAGGGCCCTTATGAATATTTGTTAATGAGTTTGTCTATTTGGATGTACCACCAATCGATAAAATGTAAACATATCCTTATAGACAGAATGTGTTCAACTGCCCAATATGGGAACCACGGTACTGTACACTGAACCACTGTAACCACTGTAACCACTGTACTGTACACTGAACCACTGTAACCACTGTAACCACTGTACTGTACACTGAACCACTGAACCACTGTAACCACTGTAACCACTGTACTGTACACTGAACCACTGTAACCACTGTACTGTATACTGAACCACTGTAACCACTGTACTGTACACTGAACCACTGTAACCACTGAACCACTGTAACCACTGTACTGTATACTGAACCACTGTAACCACTGTACTGTAAACTGAACCACTGTAACCACTGTAACCACTGTAACCACTGTAACCACTGAACCACTGTAACCACTGTAACCACTGAACCACTGTAACCACTGTAACCATTGTACTGTACACTCAACCACTGTAACCACTGAACCACTGTAACCACTGTACTGTACACTGAACCACTGTAACCACTGAACCACTGTAACCACTGTACTGTACACTGAACCACTGTAACCACTGAACCACTGTAACCACTGTAACCACTGTAACCACTGAACCACTGTAACCACTGTAACCACTGTAACCATTGTACTGTACACTGAACCACTGTAACCACTGTACTGTATACTGAACCACTGTAACCACTGTACTGTAAACTGAACCACTGAACCACTGTAACCACTGAACCACTGTAAACACTGTAACCACTGTACGGTACACTAATCCACTGTAACCACTGTACTGTAAACTGAACCACTGTAATCACTGTAACAACTGTAACCACTGAACCACTGTAACCACTGAACCACTGTAACCACTGTACTGTACACTGAACCACTGTAACCACTGTACTGTACACTGAACCACTGTAACCACTGTAACCACTGTACTGTACACTTTAACCACTGTAACCACTGTAACTACTGTACTGTAACCACTGTAACCACTGTACTGTACACTGAACCACTGTAACCACTGTATTGTACACTGAACCACTGTAACCACTGTACTGTACACTGTAACCACTGTAACCACTGTACTGTAACCACTGTAACCACTGTACTGTAACCACTGTAACCACTGTACTGTACACTGTAACCATTGTAACCACTGTACTGTACACTGTAACCACTGTAACCACTGTACTGTACACTGAACCACTGTAACCACTGTACTGTACACTGTAACCACTGTAACCACTGTACTGTACACTGAACCACTGTAACCACTGTACTGTACACTGTAACCACTGTAACCACTGTACTGTAACCACTGTAACCACTGTACTGTAACCACTGTAA
>CM055732.1:26256825-26294134 GCA_029465975.1 Dallia pectoralis
ACAGCCCATACACACACAGAGACAGCCCATACACACACAGGGACACCCCATACACACACAGAGACAGCCCATACACACACAGGGACAGCCCATACACACACAGAGACAGCCCATACACACACAGAGAACCCCCCATACACACACAGGGACAGCCCATACACACACAGAGACAGCCCATACACACACAGGGACAGCCCATACACACACAGGGACAGCCCATACACACACAGGGACACCCCATACACACACAGGGACAGCCCATACACACACAGGGACAGCCCATACACACACAGGGACAGCCCATACACACACAGGGACAGCCCATACACACACAGGGACAGCCCATACACACACAGGGACAGCCCATACACACACAGAGACAGCCCATACACACACAGGGACAGCCCATACACACACAGGGACACCCCCTTACTTTGGTTAGTGTTAGGGTTAGTATGGTTAGTGTTAGTATGGTTAGTGTTAGTATGGTTACAACTCATTCACATCCGCTCCCTTCATGTTCTCTCTGTGCCTGAGATGGAACCCAAGCCAAGATGTTGTCATTTCTGCTAGCTAATTTCTTTTGCTAGCCTAGTACTGTACATTAACATATTTCTCTCAGTCGCTGTTTCTATTACACACACACGCAAGCACATACAAGCACATACAAGCACACGCAAGCACATACAAGCACATACAAGCACACGCAAGCACATACAAGCACATACAAGCACACGCAAGCACGCACACACAAGCACATACAAGCACATACAAGCACATACAAGCACATACAAGCACATACAAGCACACAAGAATACAGTCTGTCCTTCATACTTTGAATCACACACAGACACACACAATCCTCCAGTTTCCATTTTCTCCCAGTAATAAACAAATACATTAGTCTGCGAATGTGATATAAGGGTGCCAACAGCAGCACATTGAGATTGATGAATGCATCAGTGGTGGAGACAAAACGCCAGGCAGCCAGACACAGGCAGCCAGGCAGCCAGACAGCCAGGGCTATCTGATGAAACCAGTCTAGCAGACAGCACAGGACACACACACAGGAAATGAGATGAGTTCTGTGGAGCTAGTCAACAACACAGATTGCTGAAAGAGAGCAAAGGGCCTCTTTTTCTGTTTGTGATTGTAAAAAAAAAAAAAAAATGTACAAACATGTTTCTGAGAATTTGCACAATAGGCCAACAAGGCATTTAACCATTGAAAAATAATTGTAGTTGAAAATATGTTTTTTTGAAATAGGATTTTTTATACGATTTTTAAAGACATCGTTCTAATGTTTTTGGTCTGTGGGTCTGTGAGTCTGTGGGTCTGTTGGTCTGTTGGTCTGTGGGTCTGTTGGTCTGTGGGTCTGTAGGTCTGTTGGTCAGTGGGTTTGTGGGTCTGTGAGTCTGTGGTTCTGTGGGTCTGTGGTTCTGTGGGTCTGTTGGTCTGTGGTTCTGTGGGTCTGTTGGTCTGTGGTTCTGTTGGTCTGTAGGACATAAAACAGTAATTACACATTCAACCAAAAATGTGAGGTTTAAAGAAAATAGATTGGCCAGCACTGCGTATTCTTAGTAACAAAAGAAAGGTGTGCACAGCTAAAGGATAAACATGTCATTGTCACAGTGTGTGTAAGCTAGCTAGTGAATTTAATGAGTCCAAATTAGTATGATGAGCTAAAACAACTCAGATGGCCTTCTGTCTCTAATGCGCTGACAGTTTTGTTTTTGTACTGCTTTTGGCCAGAGCTTCAGGGTGGTGTCATTTGAGACGGACATTAGTTTGATAAGGAAACTAGGTTATCAGGTATCAACAGGAGCAGGTTGTTATGGAAACATGTATCCAGGGCAACAGGTGACAGACCTTTTGAGTGAGAGACAACACTCACCTCCTGATCTCCGGAGCATCTTACTTGAAAAACAAAGCAAGGCTTTGTGGAAGTTTCAAGCTAAAGGAGGTTGTGTGCTAATTGATCAACTGTTCTATCACAGCTTGGAGGCAATTCAATTTATTCTCCCAGTTATTCTCAGAAAATCCCAAAGGAGTTTAGCTGTAATAGTAATAATTTAAGTAGCCTTTTACCAGTAGTGAATACTTAGTCAGAGAACACTTTGGTATCCTCTAAGCATTGAGGGAATCAATGTTTTTTTAAGTAGAGAGATGGCAGACATTTTTCTTTTCATCTCCTCCCAGCAGGCAAATTAACTGTTGCTGCTGCTGATCGAACATTTTTCGCTGAGGGTGCATAAGTGAAGAGGGGTGCCTCTGTCTTCATATGGATTAAAATATGAATTTGTCTCAAGTCCAATTTTAGATTAGCTGCTTGTATAGGGCTGCTGCTTGTATAGGGCTGCTGCTTTTATAGGGCTGCTGCTTGTATAGGGCTGCTGCTTGTATAGGGCTGCTGCTTGAATAGAACTGCTGCTTGTATAGGGCTGCTGCTTGTATAGGGCGGCTGCTTTTATAGGGCTGCTGCTTGAATAGGGCTGCTGCTTGTATAGGGCTGCTGCTTGTATAGGGCTGCTGCTTGAATAGAACTGCTGCTTTTATAGGGCTGCTGCTTGTATAGGGCTGCTGCTTTTATAGGGCTGCTGCTTGTATAGGGCTGCTGCTTGTATAGGGCTGCTGCTTTTATAGGGCTGCTGCTTGAATAGGGCTGCTGCTTGTATAGGGCTGCTGCTTGTATAGGGCTGTTGCTTGTATAGGGCTGCTGCTCGTATAGGGCTGCTGCTCGTATAGGGCTGCTGCTCGTATAGGGCTGCTGCTCGTATAGGGCTGCTGCTCGAATAGGGCTGCTGCTTGTATAGGGCTGCTGCTTGTATTGGGCTGCTGCTTGAATAGGGCTGCTACTTGTATAGGGCTGTTGCTTTTATAGAGCTGCTGCTTGTATAGGTCTGCTGCTTGTATAGGGCTGCTGCTTTTATAGGGCTGCTGCTTGAATAGGGCTGCTGCTTGTATAGGGCTGCTGCTTGTATAGGACTGTTGCTTGTATAGGGCTGCTGCTCGTATAGGGCTGCTGCTTGTATAGGACTGTTGCTTGTATAGGGCTGCTGCTCGTATAGGGCTGCTGCTCGTATAGGGCTGCTGCTCGTATAGGGCTGCTGCTCGTATAGGGCTGTTGCTTTTATAGAGCTGCTGCTTGTATAGGGCTGCTGCTTGTATAGGGCTGCTGCTTTTATAGGGCTGCTGCTTGTATAGGGCTGCTGCTTGTATAGGACTGTTGCTTGTATAGGGCTGCTGCTCGTATAGGGCTGCTGCTCGTATAGGGCTGCTGCTCGTATAGGGCTGCTGCTCGTATAGGGCTGCTGCTCGTATAGGGCTGCTGCTCGTATAAGGCTGCTGCTCGTATAGGGCTGCTGCTCGTATAGGGCTGCTGCTCGAATAGGGCTGCTGCTTGTATAGGGCTGCTGCTTGTATAGGGCTGCTGCTTGAATAGGGCTGCTGCTTGTATAGGGCTGTTGCTTTTATAGAGCTGCTGCTTGTATAGGGCTGCTGCTTGTATAGGGCTGCTGCTTTTATAGGGCTGCTGCTTGAATAGGGCTGCTGCTTGTATAGGGCTGCTGCTCGTATAGGGCTGCTGCTCGTATAGGGCTGCTGCTCGTATAGGGCTGCTGCTCGTATAGGGCTGCTGCTCGTATAGGGCTGCTGCTCGTATAGGGCTGCTGCTTGAATAGGGCTGCTGCTTGTATAGGGCTGCTGCTTGTATAGGGCTGCTGCTTGAATAGGGCTGCTGCTTGTATAGGGCTGTTGCTTGAATAGGGCTGCTGCTGGTATAGGGTTGTTGCTTGTATAGGGCTGCTGCTTGTATAGGGCTGCTGCTTGTATAGGGCTGCTGCTTGTATAGGGCTGCTGCTTGTATAGGGCTGCTGCTTGAATAGGGCTGCTGCTTGAATAGGGCTGCTGCTTGTATAGGGCTGTTGCTTGAATAGGGCTGCTGCTTGTATAGGGCTGCTGCTTAAATAGGGCTGCTGTTTGTACAGGGCTGCTGCTTGTATAGGGCTGCTGCTTGAATAGGGCTGCTGCTTGTATAGGGCTGCTGCTTGTATAGGGCTGCTGCTTGTATAGGGCTGTTGCTCGTATAGGGCTGCTGCTTCTTGTTTAGGGCTGCTGCTTGAATAGGGCTGCTGCTTGAATTGGGCTGCTGCTTGTATAGGGCTGCTGCTCGTATAGGGCTGCTGCTCGTATAGGGCTGCTGCTTCTTGTTTAGGGCTGCTGCTTGAATTGGGCTGCTGCTTGAATTGGGCTGCTGCTTGTATAGGGCTGCTGCTTGTATAGGGCTGCTGCTCGTATAGGGCTGCTGCTGCTTGTATAGGGCTGCTGCTCGTATAGGGCTGCTGCTGCTTGTATAGGGCTGCTGCTTGTATAGGGCTGTCTGTATGGCAGTGTCAGTCCACAGAGAAAATGGGAGCAGAGTGGTTGGTTGGAGGTTTGAGTTTGGTTCCCACTAAGCCCCAGCTCTAAGATCTCTCTTTTATTTGGGACTTTTGAATTCCGCAGGGAGTAATAATCCTCTTGCATATTTTGTTAGGGGAAGAGAGAGCAAACAAAAAAGAAAAACGTCAGTGCTCAAACTTTTTCTCTGGGCCAACAGTGTAGAGGGAGGGTGGGGTAGGGGAAAGGGGTGCGGGGGGGGGTTGGGGAGGGAGAGACAGAGAGATACAAAAGAGGCAGATGGGGCCTTTGTGATGAAGAATTTGAGGAACAATGTCTGAATAGGTAAGACTCAGAGGAGGGGGAAAGGGAACTCAGAGGAGGGGGAAAGGGAACTCAGCCAGCTGCTGTCCTCTCTTTACATACAGAGCTCGTATTGTAGCGTCCAGATTACCTTTATAATGGTTCTCCCACTCCCCCGAAAGTAAAATAAAAACACTTTTAAGCATTAATATGTCTGCTCACATAATTAAAATAAAAACACTTTTAAGCATTAATATGTCTGCTCACATAATTCTTTTTCCCTGTTCCCCTAGTTGGTCCACCTCCTATATTGTTAGTTCAACCCACTAGACCGATGCAAACAAATGACTAGGCACTCATGAGTCGTCATGTTCTAACCCATGAGTTTGTATATAATGGAGTGACCAGCACAGTCACCAGATCTCAAACCTATTGAGGTGTTGTGGGAGCAGCTTGAGTCTACAAATACTGTATATGTGGCAGTACTGCTGAAGTCTGTTATATGTGGCAGTACTGCTGGAGTCTACAAATACTTTATATGTGGCAGTACTGCTGGAGTCTGTTATATGTGGCAGTACTGCTGGAGTCTACAAATACTTTATATGTGGCAGTACTGCTGGAGTCTGCAAATACTTTATATGTGGCAGTACTGCTGGAGTCTACAAATACTTTATATGTGGCAGTACTGCTGGAGTCTGTTATATGTGGCAGTACTGCTGGAGTCTGTTATATGTGGCAGTACTGCTGGAGTCTACAAATACTGTATATGTGGCAGTACTGCTGAAGTCTGTTATATGTGGCAGTACTGCTGGAGTCTACAAATACTTTATATGTGGCAGTACTGCTGGAGTCTGTTATATGTGGCAGTACTGCTGGAGTCTACAAATACTTTATATGTGGCAGTACTGCTGGAGTCTACAAATACTTTATATGTGGCAGTACTGCTGGAGTCTACAAATACTTTATATGTGGCACTACTTCTGGGCTCGTATTCATAAAGATTCTAAGAATCCTCTCAGAAAAATCCTAATTGAGCTTAAAATCTTTAACGTACGACCGATCTGAGAGCAACTCTGAGTAAGGAAAAGACAAAAACTGTAATCTTAGTGAGGATGCGGGGCTGACCCCGTTGCTATGTTTGACACAATCTTTTGAAGACTGTGATTGGTTGGTTGTCCAAGAAGGAAAAAAATGTGATTTTAAGTATAGGGTCTATTCTAAGCCTTCAATTTGAAATTACATCCGTAATTTTTCCTATTTGACCGTTCTGAATCAGAAAAGTGTTTATTCGCCATGAATGTGTGAACAGACAAGGAATTTACTTCAGCAGGAAGGTGCATACATACAACATAAGAATAGAACAATATAAACTATACTAAGAGGGTGAGGGGTATTGGGAGAGTAATATACAAAACACTATACAGAATACAGATAAGTATTGTAGTGCAATCGTGCAAATATTGTAAATATTATGGTGCAAAATCAGGCAATGTGCAAATGGAATGGGTCAGAGTTCAAGGCTTGTGTGCACCCCTGGCCTTGTTTAGGAGGCCAGTAGCACATGGGAAGAAACTGTTCTTATGGTGTGAGGTTTTGGTCCTGATGGACCGAAGCCTTCTGCCGGAGGGGAGTGGATTGAACAGAGAGTGTCCGGGGTGAGAGGGGTCTGCCACAATCTTCCTAGCTCACCTCAGAGCCCTCGAGGTGTGCAGATCCTCGAGGCTAGGCAGGTTGCAGCCAATCACCTTTTCAGCTGAGCGGATGATACGCTGCAGTCTGCTCCTGTCCTTGGCTGTAGCAGCAGGGTACCAGATGGTGATGGATGAGGTGAGGATGGACTCAATGATGGCTGAGTAGAAGTGGACCATCATAGTCTTAGGCAGGTTGAATTTCTTCAGCTGCCGAAGGAAGTACATCCTCTGTTGAGCTTTCCTGGTCAGTGAGGAGATGTCCCACTTGAGGTCCTGAGAAAGTATAGTACCCAGGAAGCGGAAGGACTCTACAGTGTTGACAGGAGAGCCATGTATCCCCATGAGAAAATATCATCACTGAATCTCATATTACACTTTTTTCTTCCAGGGATTTCCTCTTCAATCTGAATTCCAGAACATGATCAACTCGTCTGGTGATCAGGGACTGTCCCCATCCATGGACTACAGACAGGTGTGTCGAAATGGTCCCAGCCAACATCTGGACTGGACCAACGAGTACTGTGGCAATGGGTAGGAAACTAGAAACATGAACTTGTTTAAACTGAGTCGTCATATCAATCAGCATTCCTTAACACATGAGGACACATGGGAATTCTTGGCTTTCTGCAACACTTTATCCTCTTTCTTCTCAATTTCCCCTCTGTCAATAAATTGCAAGATGCCCATAAATGTTTATTCATTACAAGCATAATAGAGCATGTGAGGGAAGTTCACACAATCTGTGTTTGCTCCAAATCCAATCAGAAGAGCCCTACATACTGGTGGATGTGACAACCTTGGGAAAGGGATACAGAAATTGTAAAAAATTGGGGTAAAAAAAGTAATAATGTTAACAGTTGATTAATCGACTAGTATTTTTCATGGCTGTTCCCTCATGTTTTCATCCAGGGCTCTTCAGAGAGACAAGCCTCTATTCCTGACCTGATCTGACCTCTAACCTCGCACCTCCACTCTACCACCCTTGGAATGGTCCGTAACACGACACGACTCGTGGCTACTCTGCATTGATTGGACCATGGCAATGTCCTCTCACCCAATAGCATCTTTCTGACCCTCTCCCTCCACCTTGTCCAATACATTGACCATCACTCAGACAATAAAGGCAGACACTTGTATTTACATTTATATTGAGAGCTTGTTTAAAAAAAGGCTTAACAATGAAATGACAGGATTCTGATTTTTTTATAACCCACTAAACCCCTCCTATTATATTCAATTAAAATGCAAGTTTAAAGTTTAAACTTTGTACTGTTGAATTACCACAAAGGTACAAAGCAAGGTCTCACTGCTGATATGTCATTGGAGTGTATTTGAGGAAGTCAGTCTGAGAAAAAAGGGTTTGAACATATTATATTCCCAAAAGTTAATTTAGCACTTAACACTTGGGTCCCTTCTGTCCACACTTGGGTCCCTTCTGTCCACACTTGGGTCCCTTCTGTCCACACTTGGGTCCCTTCTGTCCACACTTGGGTCCCTTCTGTCCACACTTGGGTCCCTTCTGTCCACACTTGGGTCCCTTCTGTCCACACTTGGGTCCCTTCTGTCCACACTTGGGTCCCTTCTGTCCACACTTGGGTCCCTTCTGTCCACACTTGGGTCCCTTCTGTCCACACTTGGGTCCCTTCTGTCCACACTTGGGTCCCTTCTGTCCACACTTGGGTCCCTTTTCTTCACACACACCAATATGTAAACCCAACCCCAAAACTGACTTTTATTTTGAAAGTGAAAAAAAACAATGGGCCATATTCTTCAATGTTTTCCTAAGTTATTTCTTAAATGTGTTCCTAAGAAAGATCCTAAGAAAAGTCTTACTCAAATTCACGAACGTGTTTTTAAATTGCATAATTGTTTGCACCTACGTTCTAATAATGATGAATACCACGTCTTCGTAATTTGAAAGCGCGTGTCCGCTGTTCCTAATTAGCATAGGTAAACGCCCCGGTATTTCCCATAAAAGGGCATTAAACTGCAGGGCGGAGTGGAAACTCATCGTAAAAACTGAAGTGGAGAATGCAAAATTGCCGAAACGAAAATGTAAAGACAGTAGATGATCAGACGCCAAAAGAAAAAAAACTTCAGTAGTTCAGAATTTAGCAGCGTCAGTAGTGGTTGTAAAATCAAATACAAAAAGGATTAATGGGATTGAATCACTCGTTCTGTGAACGCTGTGTCAGGGGAAGGCCGCACCATTGATGACATAAAAAATAAATGATTTGACATTATGTTTGAGACAAAAAAAGTATTGCCAAACACAAACGAGAGATGCTGACCACAGGAGGGGGAAAAGCTTGCACTGTCCTTACTGAGCTGGACCAACGCATCGGGGACATAATCGGAATGCCATTGATTGATCGAAAATTATACATAATATTATTCTTCATAATATTTAAAGCACTGTACAATTGATGAAAAGGCGGAGACTAATGATTTGTCACAAAAATGTCAGCGCGCAAATCTGCGTAAGAGTGCTTTTCACTGTGCGTAGATTCTGTTCTTTCCTAAGAACAAATTCCAGATATGTAAACAGTGGTGAATGTCAGAATCTTTGTGGAAACTAGTAAAGTGGGTTTTAAGAACGAATTTCTTCTTAAGAACGGTTGAGGAATACGGCCCGTTGTTTTATCAGAAATCTACTTTCTATGTTTTCCTCTCTTTTCTCAACTTCTCTCTCTCTGCTACTGGATGTCCTTGGAGACGGTTGTGTGTCCTTGGAGACGGTTGTGTGACCTTGGAGACGGTTGTGTGTCCTTGGAGACGGTTGTGTGTCCTTGGAGACGGTTGTGTGTCCTTGGAGACGGTTGTGTGTCCTTGGAGACGGTTGTGTGTCCTTGGAGACGGTTGTGTGTCCTTGGAGACGGTTGTGTGTCCTTGGAGACGGTTGTGTGTCTTTGAGCAGAGATCCTTTGCTCTTTCTAAACTGATGATGTTCACATGATCCTCAGACTATGTCGAAGCTGGTTGGTAGCCATAACCTCCAGATGTACATAGGAGTTGGTGTTACTCTTGCTCCTAGAGTATAAAAAATGAAAGCTTTTTTTCAAGTGCAGTGTGATTGCGAATTGATCACACCAGTTTTAATTTAACAATCAATGGGAAATTGGTTGAACGGCTGATATTAGTTGTTTGGAATTTATTGGGCGTAACAATTTTCAATATCATGATATTTGCAAAATAGAACTTGGTAAATAATTTGTTTTTTTTATAATCTGAAAAAAAGTAAAAATGTATACATCGCAAAGTATACATTTTGTGAAATTAGACCAAGAAAATTAAGTATTATTTGGTATTGACAGAATACTTTTTTTGGACAGTTGGGCATATTGATTAGATGGATTTCTATTTATGTCCTCTAACTGAAGTGGAATCTTTATCCTCAAGTAAGAGTCTGATGAGGGGGGAATAATACAGACAGATTGGTAAAGTGGTGATCTATAACCCAGACATCTGCCGCATCGCCTTTCTTCTAATCACTCCATCTCTCTCTCTCTCTCTCTCTCTCTCTCTCTCTCTCTCAACTAAGTCTGTCATCATGCTGAGCCTATTTATGAAATAATAACTTTAGGTGTTTTTTTAAGTTCTTACGGTTAATATCGTTTATGGTGGTTGTCTTCTCTGTTCCATTTGGGTTTTCATTCAATTTGGCAGAAAAATGACTTCAGGCAACAACAATGTGAAGAATTGTATTCTTATTTTTAGTTTCTAATGTGTTAAAAATAAATAAAGTCAAACCTGCATTTCTGTGCAGTAATCACTTCCTCTGGGATTCCCTGTGTTTTTATTTCAACCTAAAGTGCCTGAAGTGTTGGGATTGTACACACAACCAAATCCTCATTTGACTCCTTTTTGTTTTAATTCAGTATGTTATTTTAGTGTGTCCTGTAATACTTGCTGTACTGTGTGTTGGTATACTGATACAGCACAAGGGAAAACTGATCAAAGAATCAAACAATATAGTAGAGAAATGATTAATGTTATGAATGACCATTGTAGCAGGAAACAGCTCATGTATAATGGAATATCTACACAGATGTACAGAGGCCCATTATCAGCAACCATTAATCAGTCCTGTATTCCAAAAGCACATTGTGTTTGCTTATCTAAGTTGATCATTTTGAAAGGCTATTTCATCATTAGATGATGTTAGCACAGCTGAAAACTGTTGTGCGGATCGAAGAAGCAATAAAAATGTCATTCGTCACACTATTTGAATATATGGGTAATCAGCAATTGTAGGTTTGACTACAGGCTCAAAATGACCAGACACAAAAAAAATGTGCAAGTAAGAGTATTGAAAGTTATTCCATGCATGAAATTGGCAATAAACTGAAGTTCTCGCAGAACAATATGTACTGCTCTCTTCACAGAACAATCTGTACTACTCTCTTCACAGAACAATATGTACTACTCTCATCACAGAACAACGCAAACTGTCTCTAACCAGAATAGAAATATGAGTGGGAGGGCCTGGTGCACAATTATACAAGAGGAAAATTACATCAGAGTTTCTAGTTTGGGAAATAGAGAATGCTCATTCAACAGTACCTGCAAAGTCCCAGTGTCAACATCTACTGGACAGAACCCAAACATCAAGAGGGGAGTCCAGGATACTGGCCTTCAAGGCAGAGTTGCAAAGAAAAATATATCTATATATCTTTGATAGAAAAAAGAACACAGACACTTGATAGAGGAAGATTGGAAGATTCATGGAGAGACACAAGTTTGAGGTGTTCAGATCACAAAGACCAACATTAGAGATTGAGACCCAGACAAATTAAAAAGATGCAGGAGGAGTGCTTGATGCTAGCTGTAAAGCTTGGTGGAGGCAATGTGATGGTCTGGGGGTGCTTTGGTGGGGGTAAAGTAGGATATTTATGGAGGGTAAAAGGGATCTTGAAGAAGGAAGGCTATTACTTAATTTGCAACACCTTCCATTCTCTGTGGCCGCTTGATTGGAGCCAATTTCATCCTACAACAGGACAATGGCCTAAAGAACAGCTCAAAACTATGTTAGAACTATTTAGGGAAGAAGCAGTCAGCTGGTATTCTATATAATATGGAGAGCCCAGCACAGTCACTGGATCTCTATCCAAATGAGCAGTTGTGGGAGATTTAAATTTTAGTTGATTGATTAAATTGTCCAGTCAGGACAAGTACTGTTCTAAATCATTGTTGTATTGGATGATGAAACGCTGTCCAATATGTTTAGAGGTGTTCAGTTGTATCTAAACAGACACTATGTTTGGTACACTTCAGTGTTCAGTTGTATCTAAACAGACACTTTGTTTGGTACACTTCAGTATTCAGTTGTATCTAAACAGACACTATGTTTGGTACACTTCAGTATTCAGTTGTATCTAAACAGACACTATGTTTGGTACACTTCAGTGTTCAGTTGTATCTAAACAGACACTATGTTTGGTACACTTCAGTATTCAGTTGTATCTAAACAGACACTATGTTTGGTACACTTCAGTATTCAGTTGTATCTAAACAGACACTATGTTTGGTACACTTCAGTATTCAGTTGTATCTAAACAGACACTATGTTTGGTACACTTCAGTATTCAGTTGTATCTAAACAGACACTATGTTTGGTACACTTCAGTGTTCAGTTGTATCTAAACAGACACTTTGTTTGGTACACTTCAGTATTCAGTTGTATCTAAACAGACACTATGTTTGGTACACTTCAGTATTCAGTTGTATCTAAACAGACACTATGTTTGGTACACTTCAGTATTCAGTTGTATCTAAACAGACACTATGTTTGGTACACTTCAGTGTTCAGTTGTATCTAAACAGACACTATGTTTGGTACACTTCAGTGTTCAGTTGTATCTAAACAGACACTTTGTTTGGTACACTTCAGTGGTCAGTTGTATCTAAACGAACACTATGTTTGGTACACTTCAGTGTTCAGTTGTATCTAAACAGACACTATGTTTGGTACACTTCAGTGTTCAGTTGTATCTAAACAGACACTATGTTTGGTACACTTCAGTGTTCAGTTGTATCTAAACGAACACTATGTTTGGTACACTTCAGTATTCAGTTGTATCTAAACAGACACTATGTTTGGTACACTTCAGTATTCAGTTGTATCTAAACAGACACTATGTTTGGTACACTTCAGTATTCAGTTGTATCTAAACAGACACTATGTTTGGTACACTTCAGTATTCAGTTGTATCTAAACAGACACTATGTTTGGTACACTTCAGTGTTCAGTTGTATCTAAACAGACACTATGTTTGGTACACTTCAGTGTTCAGTTGTATCTAAACAGACACTTTGTTTGGTACACTTCAGTGGTCAGTTGTATCTAAACGAACACTATGTTTGGTACACTTCAGTGTTCAGTTGTATCTAAACAGACACTATGTTTGGTACACTTCAGTGTTCAGTTGTATCTAAACAGACACTATGTTTGGTACACTTCAGTGTTCAGTTGTATCTAAACGAACACTATGTTTGGTACACTTCAGTATTCAGTTGTATCTAAACAGACACTATGTTTGGTACACTTCAGTATTCAGTTGTATCTAAACAGACACTATGTTTGGTACACTTCAGTGTTCAGTTGTATCTAAACAGACACTATGTTTGGTACACTTCAGTATTCAGTTGTATCTAAACAGACACTATGTTTGGTACACTTCAGTATTCAGTTGTATCTAAACAGACACTATGTTTGGTACACTTCAGTGTTCAGTTGTATCTAAACAAACACTATGTTTGGTACACTTCAGTGTTCAGTTGTATCTAAACAGACACTATGTTTGGTACACTTCAGTATTCAGTTGTATCTAAACGAACACTTTGTTTGGTACACTTCAGTGTTCAGTTGTATCTAAACAGACACTATGTTTGGTACACTTCAGTATTCAGTTGTATCTAAACAGACACTTTGTTTGGTACACTTCAGTATTCAGTTGTATCTAAACAGACACTATGTTTGGTACACTTCAGTGTTCAGTTGTATCTAAACAGACACTATGTTTGGTACACTTCAGTGTTCAGTTGTATCTAAACAGACACTTTGTTTGGTACACTTCAGTGGTCAGTTGTATCTAAACGAACACTATGTTTGGTACACTTCAGTGTTCAGTTGTATCTAAACAGACACTTTGTTTGGTACACTTCAGTGGTCAGTTGTATCTAAACAGACACTATGTTTGGTACACTTCAGTGGTCAGTTGTATCTAAACGAACACTATGTTTGGTACACTTCAGTGTTCAGTTGTATCTAAACGAACACTATGTTTGGTACACTTCAGTGTTCAGTTGTATCTAAACGAACACTATGTTTGGTACACTTCAGTGTTCAGTTGTATCTAAACAGACACTATGTTTGGTACACTTCAGTGTTCAGTTGTATCTAAACAGACACTATGTTTGGTACACTTCAGTATTCAGTTGTATCTAAACAGACACTATGTTTGGTACACTTCAGTGTTCAGTTGTATCTAAACAGACACTGCTGACTGCAGTCACATAATACATATATAAAAACAAGGGAGCAGGTTCAGGTAGTCTTTCTTTTGTGCCTCTAATATGCATCTGAATGTAAACTATTGCTTCCAAAAAACTATAGTTAACTATAGACATACCACTGGGATATTTAGGACACCATAATTTAAAGCAGTTGGTGTAGCTCAGTGGTAGAGCGCATGTTGGTTTAGCTCACTGGTAGAGTGCATGTTTTTGTAGCTCAGTGGTAAAGTGCATGTTGGTGTAGCTCCGTGGTAGAGTGCATGTTGGTGTAGCTCAGTGGTAGAGTGCATGTAGGAGTTGGTGTAGCTCAGTAGTAGAGTGCATGTAGGAGTTGGTGTAACTCAGTAGTAGAGTGCATGTAGGAGTTGGTGTAACTCAGTAGTATAGTGCAAGTAGGAGTTGGTGTAGCTCAGTAGTAGAGTGCATGTAGGAGCTGGTGTAGCTCAGTGGTAGAGTGCATGTAGGAGTTGGTGTAGCTCAGTGGTAGAGTCCATGTAGGAGTTGGTGTAGCTCAGTGGTAGAGTGCATGTAGGAGTTGGTGTAGCTCAGTGGTAGAGCGCATGTAGGAGTTGGTGTAGCTCAGTGATAGAGTGCATGTAGGAGTTGGTGTAGCTCAGTGATAGAGTGCATGTAGGAGTTGGTGTAGCTCAGTGGTAGAGTGCATGCAGGAGTTGGTGTAGCTCAGTGGTAGAGTGCATGTAGGAGTTGGTGTAGCTCAGTGATAGAGCGCATGTAGGAGTTGGTGTAGCTCAGTGGTAGAGTGCATGTAGGAGTTGGTGTAGCTCAGTGGTAGAGTGCATGTAGGAGTTGGTGTAGCTCAGTGGTAGAGTGCATGTAGGAGTTGGTGTATCTCAGTAGTAGAGTGCATGTAGGAGTTGGTGTAGCTCAGTAGTAGAGCGCATGCTTTGTGTGTTTGACGCCCTGGGTTCAAATGCTCCCTAGGTTGCCATTGCAAATGAGAAATTGTTTGTAATCTGCCTGTAATCTGGTTAAATAAAAAAAATTAAAAAACGATTGTGTACTGTGGGAATAAAATAGCAGCTATAATAGTCTGACTACAAAAATTACTGCATTTAAGAAACAATGCTATATTGGAAAAACATATTTAAGCTAGATATCTTGTCATGGCTGTCACAGTTGGGTACACTATAGACTACAAATTGTCAGCCCTTGCCATGGAAACATGTTTATGCACGCTTTTGTTCCAACCAAACTTGAATATGCTGGATTAAGATAATGAAACTTCTGTTGAGCAGCAGCTGATTAGTAGAATCAGCAGATCTGCAATAAAGATCTGCAAATAGTGAGCAGTCCAGGAATGAGGTTGCGACTCCAGCCATAAAATAGCCTGAATTACACATGAGAAAGTCATCAGCAGCCATGCATTGCCCTCTGGTGGCCAAACAATAGAACTACGTGTACATTATATAAATGCCTCTAACTTGCTTTTAGCAGCCATGTTACACAACAGTCACAGGCATTTATTTATTACAGTGAGTGGACAGTTTTTTTAAATCAAGGAAATCTTTTACACTGGCAAATGACGTCTTGTCCAACGGCAGCGTCTGTTTAAACTTTGAATTGACTGAAGAACATCATGTTGACACAACACCAATAGAGGAGTTGTGTAAATGACAAACCGTTTAGGATGAATACTGGTTATGTTAGTAACTGTATTATTATGTGTGCTTGACAATGGTCAAGCCACATATTGTAATCTTACATATATATTATTATTATTATATCACTTTTTGACCACCCTATCTCCTCCCACAGTTTTTACACTAGATGGACAAAAAAGGTGTCAAAATGTGCGTCCCGAACCCTATTTTGTTGCTATTGTTTTGTAGAAGGTTCTGTTATGTAGTTCACGAAATATTATTAATCCTCATTGAAATACATTGGTAGAATGTTCAAAATTAGAGCGTGAGCTGTTCTCCAGGAGAACATTTTTAGAACATTTAGAAACTTCTGCTGCTGCTGGAGTTTAAAGTCTATACACACAAATGGCATATCAAACGTTCATCTATTTGTGCTGTCACTAAAAATGTCCATATATAAGCTGTAACATAAATAGTTATTATTACGTTATGTCCTTTTGTTTCCAACTAGCGCCTCCCCATAGACAGCCATTATAAGGATTTAAATCTCCACTCTAATTTGCAACTCGATTTTTAGTGTTTTTTTGGTCGTTTGTAAATTGTGATAGCGCCTACATTTCTGAGGTTACAGACACATATTATACATCAACATGTCGGCCTGGTTCTTAGGATTCTCATGATGTAATTGTTTAAACTGTGCAAGAAACACTTGGGTTAGTATAATAGTATACGACCATGCCTGAATCTATTCAACTGACACAGACAGTGTTGTCACCAAGCTGCTTTTGCTTGTTGCTGATTGGCCAAATGGATTGAACATTCTGGAAGGGCGTGTGTGGAAGCAGCGCGCTCTGATAACATGAGAACATGGTTGCCAGGCAACAGCCACAATCACTAGCTGCAGCTGCTGCTGTATGTTGAATGGGTAAGCTCTGTAGCGTTAGCACGCTAGCTAGCTAGCTACTCCTGTATGCATATATTCAAACAACTAATGTTAGCATGTTAGCTAGCTACTCCTATGTGCATACATTCAAACAACTAACGTTAGCATGTTAGCTAGTGTTAGCGCGCTAGCTAGCTACTCCTGTATATGGTATGGTAGGATATGGTATGGCAGGATATGATATGGTAGGATATGATATGGTAGGATATGGTATGGTAGGATATGGTATGGTAGGATATGGTATGGTAGGATATGGTATGGTAGGATATGGTATGGTAGGATATGGTAGGATATGATATGGTAGGATATGGTATGGTAGGATATGGTATGGTAGGATATGATATGGTAGAATATGGTATGGTAGGATATGATATGGTAGGATATGGTATGGTAGGATATGATATGATGTGATAGGATATGATATGGTAGAACATGGTATGATAGGATATGGTAGGATATGGTATGGTAGGATATGATAGGATATGGTAGGATATGGTATGGTAGGATATGATATGGTAGAATATGGTATGGTAGGATATGATAGGATATGGTATGATAGGATATGGTAGAATATGGTATGACAGGATATGGTAGGATATGGTATGGTAGGATATGATATGGTATGATATGGTAGGATATGGTAGGATATGGTATGATAGGATATGATATGGTAGGATATGGTATGATAGGATATGGTAGGATATGGTATGGTAGGATATGATATGGTATGATATGGTAGGATATGGTATGATAGGATATGGTAGAATATGGTATGACAGGATATGGTAGGATATGGTATGGTAGGATATGATATGGTATGATATGGTATGATAGGATATGGTATGATAGGATATGATAGGATATGGTAGGATATGGTATGATAGGATATGGTATGATAGGATATGGTAGGATATGGTATGATAGGATATGGTATGATAGGATATGATATGGTAGAATATGGTATGATAAGATATGGTAGAATATGGTACGGTAGGATATGGTAGGATTTGGTATGGTATGATATCAAAGATAGTGTATTCATGATTTGTTTGTCTCCAATAACAAATTGGAAAATCTAGTAGTGCACTTGTTCCCTGATTGTTCTGTCCTGGGGTTACCTTTGGACCGAGCCAGTGTCTGTGGGCTCCCTGTCTTAACCTCTAGTTATACATGGCTCAATACCACTTGTTAATGTCCGATACCGATACCAATACTGCAAACTTGAGGGTCCACCAATATTAATACTAAGCCAACCATATTTGGTATGTTTATACCAGGATATATATATATGTATATATATATACACATACTGGTATGAACTTGAATATATATTCATAATGTCAACCACTGTTCATACCAGTATATATATATATATATATACATATATATATTCTATATTCACTATGTCTACTATATATATATATACTGGTATGAACAGTAGTAGACATAATGAATATATATATATATATATATACATACTGGTATGAACAGTAGTAGACATAATGAATAGAGAATATATATATATATATACTGGTATGAACAGTAGTAGACATAATGAATATAGAATATATATATATATATACTGGTATGAACAGTAGTAGACATAGTGAATATAGAATATATATATATATTTATATACACACACTGGTATGAACAGTAGTAGACATAATGAATATATATATATATATATATATATATACTGGTATGAACAGTAGTAGACAATGAATATAGAATATATATATATATATTCATTATGTCTACTACTGTTCATACCAGTGTGTGTATATATATATATACAGATACTGGTATGAACTTGAATATATATTCATAATGTCAACCACTGTTCATACCAGTATATATATATATATATATATATATTCTATATTCATTATGTCTACTACTGTTCATACCAGTATATATATATATTCTATATTCATTATGTCTACTACTGTTCATACCAGTATATATATATATAGTAGACATAGTGAATATAGAATATATATATGTGTATATATATATATATATATATATATTCTATATTCATTATGTCTACTACTGTTCATACCAGTATATATATATATAGTAGACATAGTGAATATAGAATATATATATGTGTATATATATATATATATACTGGTATGAACAGTAGTAGACATTATGAATATATACTGGTTTCAACAGTGGTAGACATTATGAATATATACTAGTTTGAACAGTGGTAGACATTATTAAAATATATATATATATATATATATATATATATACACACTGGTATGAAAAGTAGTAGACATAATGAATATATATATATATACACTGGTATGAACAGTAGTAGACATAATGAATATAGAATATATATATATTCTATATTCATTATGTCTACTACTGTTCATACCAGTGTATATATATATATGAAAAGTAGTAGACATAATGAATATATATATATATACACTGGTATGAACAGTAGTAGACATAATGAATATAGAATATATATTCTATATTCATTATGTCTACTACTGTTCATACCAGTGTATATATATATATATTCATTATGTCTACTACTGTTCATACCAGTGTGTATATATATATATATATATATATATATATATATTTTAATAATGTCTACCACTGTTCAAACTAGTATATATTCATAATGTCTACCACTGTTGAAACCAGTATATATTCATAATGTCTACTACTGTTCATACCAGTATATATATATATATATTCATTCATTTGAATATACCAAATGGAAATGTGTCATTATGAAATAAATACGGCATTATGAAAATGGAGTGCCTTGAAATGAATACATGGGAAATTTCAAAATAACAGTCCACTGTAATAAATAAAAGTTCTTATGAAAAACGTGTCATTATGAAAAAGGAGTGCTTTCAAATGAATACATTTGGAATTGTGAAATACAAGTCCCTCGAAATAAATAAATGTTCCCTTATGGAAAACATAATTTTCAAATAAAACCTATTTATTTACATATTAAGTGATTTATACATTTATATTTAAACATATTTATGTAATTATTGCCTAATTTCATAGCTATATTTATTATTTCATAGCTGTATTTATCCATTTAATATTGACGCAAATGGCGTTCCATAGTAGTAGACATTATGAATATATATACTGGTATGAATATGTGACAACCACGGATATAAAATGGGCTTCTGAAAAATGTTTCTAATAAATTTGATTGATAACCGTGACTCAGTCTGAAAGTAGAAAAACTATTTTTAAAGTGGTATACCAAATAAACAAGAGTATAGAAATAAATATACTTTCAATAAAAAGAAAAAGCATGAAAGCCATGGTTAGCGTCAATTTGGGGGTAAATTCCAGTCAAAAATTGTAATTAAATCTGTAATAAAATGTAGATCTTTCATAATTCAAAACATATAAGGGAATTATAATAAAATATCAACACTGATGTAGGCACGAAATTTTGTATGATGGAATCCAGTAGAATTTTCAAACGTGAGATAATATAAGGTGACAAATAGACAAAAGTGAATATCATTGTAACAAAAGATGTATTTATTAAGTCGATATGTACAGCACATTCCTGGATGAAAAGAGCAAGAAATACATCCAGATTTTCCGTTTGGCATATAAAAAATGGAGAACTCACTCTTTTAAAAAAAACACAATAGGACAAAACATCCGGTGTGCTTTGGATCAAACATTTAAAAACCTATGGAAAATAAATGTAAAGTGGCATGAGGTGCATATCAAAAAAACCAACAGCATTAAAAATGTTTTCTAAATGTAATACATTGTACATGTGGCTTACAAGTTAAATCAAGGGGACTGAAACAATGAAAAAATGTATAGATTTAAATGCGGTGGGAAAAAACAAACCTTAATACAAGGAAGAAATAGTACTGTTATATTATGGAGAGTTGTGTTATAATGAGGAGTTGCTGTAAATTCTTTATGCTGTTTAAGGGTCCAAATGTATTTGTGGGCCCATAATGTCGCTGGCCATGGAAGAGCATTTAGAAACCATCAAATGTAAAAGTTACAACAAATTATTAAAAAATACATTGACTAAAGAAAAAAGATAGCGGTTTGCATTTTCTCTTTTAATACAAAGTCAAAAAAATGAAGATATAAATCCCTCGATAACTGGTATCGAAACAATTACCATCAACCATAAGTTTAGTCTTCAAAACATCATGATACAAACAAAAACCACAGACGTCATTCTAACTCTTCAGTGATTATTGCATTGGCAGGGCAATTTCTCCCACCAATTAGGAAGAACAGCGTCTCAAACAGCACCCTATTATCGTCATGTGTGCAACTTCAAAGCAGAGCCACTAGGAGGCTCCTGTTAAAAGCAGGGCACTGTGCGAGCAGGGTGTGTGGTTTAATCTAATATGAATCCAGGCAATTTTAATACCATACTAAACAAACAACTCCTAAACGCAAAGGAGAATCATTCTTGGACTTTGGCAGCCTCGAAGTTCACAGCCAATTTTCTGTGTTTCCTCTTGGAGGCAGAGCTGGGAGTGAGGCCATGGCTAGAAGGGTTTTGGCATGACGTCTTGGGCGTGGACGGGGTACCCACCAATTCATGGGGGTTCTGGGCTGCCTTCGGGGGCGTGGAGGGGAGCACGGATGGTGCCGGGAATAGTGATTGTTGTGAGCGAGACTCGTTGCTTGAGTCTTGGATCTTTGTTGTGTGAGAAGCACTGTAGAACTCCTGCGGCTTCCTGCCTGACGACACTCGCTTTTTAGTCACCTAGTGGGGTTTAAATATGAGGAATGTAAGAAACCCCTTTAGTCACGCAGTGGGGTTCAAATATGAGAATTGGAAGAAACCCCTTTAGTCACCTAGTGGGGTTTAAATATGAGGAATGTAAGAAACCCCTTTAGTCACGCAGTGGGGTTCAAATATGAGAATTGGAAGAAACCCCTTTAGTCACCCACAGACAAATGCATTGTGGTCATTCCTCTTTGGGAATTTATGACAAAAACAAATAACACATATATATTTAACCCACAATCCTAGCAACGGAATCTCCATGCTTTACTAACTGTGCCAGATTAGTCGGAGCTTGACCAAACAAAAAGCATTAAAAATGCAAATATAATGATGAAAAATTATGCAACACCCCGTCCACGCCCAAGACATCACGCCAAACTATGCCTTAGTGTATAAAGATCTAACCCAATACGTCTCAGTGTATAAAGATCTAACCCAATACGTCTCAGTGTATAAAGATCTAACCCAATACGTCTCAGTGTATAAAGATCTAACCCAATACGTCTCAGTGTATAAAGATCTAACCCAATACGTCTCAGTGTATAAAGATCTAACCCAATACGTCTCAGTGTATAAAGATCTAACCCAATACGTCTCAGTGTATAAAGATCTAACCCAATACGTCTCAGTGTATAAAGATCTAACCCAATACGTCTCAGTGTATAAAGATCTAACCCAATACGTCTCAGTGTATAAAGATCTAACCCAATACGTCTCAGTGTATAAAGATCTAACCCAATACGTCTCAGTGTATAAAGATCTAACCCAATACGTCTCAGTGTATAAAGATCTAACCCAATACGTCTCAGTGTATAAAGATCTAACCCAATACGTCTCAGTGTATAAAGATCTAACCCAATATGTCTCAGTGTAGAAAGATCTAACCCAATATGTCTCAGTGTAGAAAGATCTAACCCAATATGTCTCAGTGTAGAAAGATCTAACCCAATATGTCTCAGTGTAGAAAGATCTAACCCAATATGTCTCAGTGTAGAAAGATCTAACCCAATATGTCTCAGTGTATAAAGATCTAACCCAATATGCCTTAGTGTATAAAGACCTAACCCAATATGTCTCAGGATTGTCTCTGGATTTCATATAAGCAGATATAAGCAGGCACATGCCATCCAAACAGTTCCACTTGACTTATAAGTCCATTAAACATCTGGGCTGCCCTAAAACAGGCATACCAAGGAACTTAAGCAATTTACCTTAATAATACATATTATTAAGGTAAATAATATGTGTGTAAACTAGAGCAATAACTCTTGCATATGAAGATTGCATGTTTGTTTGCTTCGCACACCAAATAAATACATTTTGTTAATCTACTTAGGTATCTATCAATTATTACAGCCCAGAAATACATCTCACTGAGTTAATGCGATAATAAATGCAACCAAGCAGAAAATACTTTCTCACTCAACTATAGATTGACATTAAACCTACCTGAAGGGGGACAAACTGGTTGTGTGATCCGATGGCGACAGAAGGGGCCTGTGGCCGGGCACCAAGGAAGGTGTCCCTGTAGAAGGGCTGTGGAACCGGGAGAGGCATGCCCCAAGGCAGGGAGCCATACCGCTGTGGGGGCCTCAGAAGACCAGCTTGAATAATAACAGAGGGGGTTAAGAGCAAATCCACAAAAACCTAAAAGACAAAACAGCAGCCAAATCAAAGTGTAGTTGCAGTATAGTAGGGTGACTGGGCTCACCAGAATGGCTAAACCGGCTTGGGATGGTGTCTATGGGTCCCCTGATCTGGCCAACGGAGAACAGAGGCGGAGTCAGGGTGAACCCAGACCCCACTGAATTCTGAAGGAGACAGAAAACTGTCAATCTAAGAAGAAAACAGCAAAAAAGCTAGACAGTTTGAGAATGCACTCTCACGTGCAGAGGTTCAGCAAGGGGACACACCACACTCACAAGACGCTGCAGGGCAAACAGAGCAGCCTTCTCTTTGGCTTCATTCTCAGACTGACACTGCGGACCGTGGACCAAAAGACCGGTGGACAGTTTGACTTGACATACCCTTAGACCCTGGAAAAAAAACAATGCTAGTAGTCAGTGGTGGGTGTGTGTATATAGATAGACATATAGATGTACATATACATTTGATCAATACAATAAGTTTGATTTCCATATCGACAGCGCTGATTGAAATACAAGAAAGGTTATTGCACGCTGTGCACCAGGCACGACACGCTGTGCACCAGGCACGACACGCTGTGCACCAGGCACGACACGCTGTGCACCAGGCACGACACGCTGTGCACCAGGCACGACACGCTGTGCACCAGGCACGACACGCTGTGCACCAGGCACGACACGCTGTGCACCAGGCACGACACGCTGTGCACCAGGCACGACACGCTGTGCACCAGGCACGACACGCTGTGCACCAGGCACGACACGCTGTGCACCAGGCACTCACCCCATTGGGAATCTGCTCCAACAAACAGGAATATCCAATGATTAGCTGCAGACCCCTTTACTTCACATCCATTGTTACCAGTTCACATTCATTGTTACTGCAGCCTACATTCCATCAGATGCTACAGCTAAGCTGTGGGTCACTTTGCAGAGTGCCTGCTGTGCTCACCTCACAATCATAAAGTGCTCTGCAACTCTTGTCTTAGCCCAATTCATAACAATCCTGCCTCCCACAACCTCTGAATCCACATCAGTTTGCCTATCACTGAGGACACCATCTCCACTACTGTCCACTCTGCCCTGACCCACCTGGATAAAACTAACACCTATGTGAGGATGCTGTTCACACACTTCAGCTCAGCATTCAATAGTCATCCCCTCTAGGCTGGTTATCAAACTCCAAGACCTTGGGATCAGCTCCTCTCTTTGCAACTGGACACTTAACTTTCTAACCAACAGACCTCAAGTCTGTCAGGTTGGACAACCTCACCTCCTCCTCCCTGACATTGAACACCGGTGTCCCACAGGGCTGTGTGCTAAGCCAACTCTTGTATTCCCACCATTGACAGCGACCCTGTAAACTGCTCCAATGCCATCGTCATGTTTGCAGATGACACCACGGTGGAGGCAGCCAACAGAGACAAAGTCAAGCACCTAGTAGCTTGGTGCGCAGATAACAAACCTGGCCATCAATGCCAAGAAAACCAAAGAAATGATTGTGGATTACATCATTCAAAAAGTATGGATCCATGCCAGAGTTTTCATTGTTTGGACCACAGGAGCATGGCTGGAGCCTGTGGCCAGCTTCAAATTCCAGGGTGTCCACATCTCCAACAACCTCTCCTGGTCCCTCAACACCACAACCCTGTTTAAAAAGGTGCAACAGTGCCTGTACTTTTTAAGTTTTAAGAAGGCCCACCTATCTGCCAAGATTCCTGTAAACTTTTACTGCTGCACAGTCGAGAGCATTCTGACCAACTGTGCCACAGTCTGGTACAACAGGTGCTCTTTGGTTGACCATAAGCCTCTGCATCATTATCAGGGACCTCTCACACACGAGCCATAAACGATTTGACCCCAAGCCTTCAGGCAAGCAGTACAAATCTCTATACACCCATAGGTTTAGGAACAGTTTCTGTTGTTGTTAACCTGCTGAACACTGAAATCTGATCATAGCCCTACCTCATCTAGCCACCTCTTACTCTGCACACTGCTACCCATTGATTTTTTGACATTTTCACTGTGCATACTGTTTGTACTCTCCATTTTCACTGTGCATACTGTTTGTACTCTCCATTTTCACTGTGCATACTGTTTGTACTCTCCATTTTCACTGTGCATACTGTTTGTACTCTCCATTTTCACTGTGCATACTGTTTGTACTCTCCATTTTCACTGTGCATACTGTTTGTACTCTCCATTTTCACTGTGCATACTGTTTGTACTCTCCATTTTCACTGTGCATACTGTTTGTACTCTCCATTTTCACTGTGCATACTGTTTGTACTCTCCATTTTCACTATGCATACTGTTTGTACTCTCCATTTTCACTGTGCATACTGTTTGTACTCTCCATTTTCACTGTGCATACTGTTTGTACTCTCCATTTTCACTGTGCATACTGTTTGTACTCTCCATTTTCACTGTGCATACTGTTTGTACTCTCCATTTTCACTATGCATACTGTTTGTACTCTCCATTTTCACTATGCATACTGTTTGTACTCTCCATTTTCACTGTGCATACTGTTTGTACTCTCCACTTGCACAAATGCATTTCTCTTGTACTGCCCTCTGCATATTTGCACTTTTGTTACAATGTTAAACTGCACAATTGCACATGTACTTATGCCTGCACATCCACACATGTTCTTTCATTTCATATACTCACACATTGGGGCATTCTGCACATTGATACATGTTTTGCACTGCTTTTTTTGCACTTCTGGTTGGATGCAAACTGCATTTTGTTGTACTGTATTTCTACTGTTCAATAACAAAGTTCAATCCAATCAATACAATTTATTTTATAAATCAGTTTTTACAATGAAGTTGCCAAAAACTGCTTACACAAACACCCAGCCTGAAACCTACCGTGCTACGGCTTTCTCGCTGCTACCGTGCAACGGCTTGCTCGCTGCTACCGTGCAACGGCTTGCTCACTGCTATCGTGCTACGGCTTGCTCGCTCACTGCTATCGTGCTTGTAAAGAGAGGTCGATGTATACAGCTTTGGAATTTTAGCTTTGGTCAAGATGTGTATTTGTCAATGTTTTTCAACCAGCTCTGAGTGCATCGTTACATCTATAATTCATAAACTTTCAAACAGCACTGAATATACACACACTTAAGTATGCAAGTGTGCATGTCTCTCTGCCTACCTGTCTCTCTGCCTACCTGTCTCTCTGCCTACCTGTCTCTCTGCCTACCTGTCTCTCTGCCTACCTGTCTCTCTGCCTACCTGTCTCTCTGCCTACCTGTCTCTCTGCCTACCTGTCTCTCTGCCTACCTGTATGCTTCGTATGAAAGTGAAGTCGGGCGGGGCCAGACCCAGGCCCACACAGATCCTTGTCAGTTCTGATGCGACACTGGGAGCCATAGAGGAGGACTGGAGGGACAGCAGGGGAGGGACAACTGCTGCTGCGGCTGGGGTCACGGCTGGGGTCACGGCTGGGGTCACAGGTACCACAAAGTCTGCATTCCTGTCATCTTTTTTGGATAGGAAAATTGTGAAAGTTAAACAGAGTTTTTCTTGCTGAAGGTACAGGGGGACAGATTTTAATGAATGCTGTAGCGGTATATGTAGACCAGAGACAGGTACACCAGAGACAGGTACACCAGAGACAGGTACACCAGAGACAGGTCGGACTTACCTTAAGTCACTAAAATTAGTTTTCCCATCAATAAAGTGCACAACAACTAAAGCTAAATATTTGGCTAACACATGAACTTCAGCTCACCTAGCGTCTTGGTGAGTCGTCTCCGGCTTGGTTGCTGTGCACTGGAGGCGGCGGGACTAATTGAATCAGGGGCAAAGCCGATGTTCAGCATCTCCTTCAGGGCCAGAGTCCCCTTCTACACACAGAAGATCAATCGCAATTTAATCAAATGACTGTTTGATAAGGGCACCAACTGCACTGCAACCAATCAGTGAGTGCTAGTACATACCCCACAGCAACCAATCAGTGAGTGCTAGTACATACAACAGAGCAACCAATCAGTGAGTGCTAATACATACCCCACAGCAACCAATCAGTGAGTGCTAGTACATACAACAGAGCAACCAATCAGTGAGTGCTAATACATACCACAGTGCAACCAATCAGTGAGTGCTAGTACATACCCCAAAGCAACCAATCAGTGAGTGCTAGTACATACCACAGTGCAACCAATCAGTGAGTGCTAGTACATACCCCACAGCAACCAATCAGTGAGTGCTAGTACATACCCCACAGCAACCAATCAGTGAGTGCTAGTACATACCATAGCAAATGACTGTGGAGAGAGGGGCTCCTCTGACTTGCGGGTGGCTTCCTTGGCTGCAGTTGGTAGTGTTGGCTCGTTGCCCTTTGAGATCTTCAGGTTGGCGATTAACTCCTCAAACTCTGTCTGCTGAAGACAAGTGAGTAAGTATGGATTAGATTATGGGTGTAAATGTACCCGTTGTGATCCAAATTAATATAGTCTAGTTATAACCAGGCTTAACTCCCAGTAACCCCAGTGAGGCAGATTGTGAAGCCATGAGTTAGCAACTCAAGTAGCAAAGTCAATACAGTGAATGTTTTCACTCAGTTAAAAATATGCGCTTTTGTTGGAGATTGTAGTTTTCTTTTGCTGCCATCTTCACTTGATTGACTTGAAAAACAACACAATGTGTAGCTAGATTTACTGGGCTATCAAGCCAGCAAATGTTTTGTTTTTACAATGTTAAGTCTATTTTTTCTCTGCACTGTAACAAAATCGTACCAAACCATGACGATTGCGGACAGTTACATCACTAGTGTACATACAAACCTTCTTTGCGGCACTTTGAGCAGGAAAGAGAGAGTTGCCGTCTTCATTTCTTTTCAGCAGTCTGATACTTCCTGCTGGACCCTGTAACAAAGCATGAATCAGAAAGCGAAAACATACATTTTTTTTATTTGAATATTAAATGATAAAAAAGCAGATACGTAAACAGAGTGAACATGAGACCGAGCTAACAGAACTAGATACGTAAACAGAGTGACCATGAGACCGGAGGTCTAAATGACCGAGCTAACAGAACTAGATACGTAAACAGAGTGAACATGAGACCAAGCTAACAGAACTAGATACGTAAACAGAGTGACCATGAGACCGGGCGTCTAAATGACCGAGCTAACAGAACTATATACGTAAACAGAGTGAACATGAGACCGAGCTAACAGAACTAGATACGTAAACAGAGTGAACTTGAGACCGAGCTAACAGAACTAGATACATACATCTCCATACAATTTGTTTTCTTTAAATTGCTTTTCTTTTGAAAACAAGGACATTTTTAGGTGACGCGATGGTGGGGTGATGGTAGTGTAAATTGGTTGACGTGGGAGGAGCAGAATAATATAATGATCAGGGTGGAGCATTGATATGGTTGAAGTGGGAGGGGCATTGACTCACAGGTTTGGGGGTTTGCTGATTCTGGGGTTGGTTACTGCCTGGCTGCTGCTGGAATTGTCCATCCTGTCTTGGAGACCCTGTACCCCAGCCAGATTTATTCATCTGGGGACATACACACAGGTCAGGTAACGCACACAGCTGGAACAAAGTCAGCACTCATTCGCACGAATGCAAAATGAACAGAAGTGAATGAACAATGTGAGTATTGTTACACGTTCTGATAAAATGAACTCACATTGTTCTGTTGCCAGTGAGCAGGGGGTTTCTGGGGCATTGCTGGGATCTGTAGAGACTGCCAAACATTACTGAACTCCTCATCTTTACCCTGGGTAAACAGAGTGACAACATATATAGAGAAAAACAGACAGACAGACAACATATATAGAGACAAACAGACAGACAACATATATAGAGACAAACAGACAGACAACATATATAGAGACAAACAGACAGACAACATATATAGAGACAAACAGACAGACAACTAGGGGTGGGCGATATGGGAAAAATATCATATCACGATTTTTTCAGGAAAAATCACGATTCACGATTTTATCACGATTCTTTTTCATGTTGCTTTTTAAGACTATTTTGCAAATTACTGAGCCGCAATACAAGCAAATTATATCTTCATTTAAAAAATATAGCCCAACAAGGTAACAAAACATAAAAGGGAAAAAAAGGTTAAAGTAGCATATTTTAATCACGTGTATATTTAATGGAAGTGCAATTGTGCAAAGAAGCACCCATTCTCATCCGCAGCTTCACCATCCATTCACTGTGTAACCTGCCATCCATCTACAGCATCAGATGATCTACTGTGTTATCATCCTGAATTAAATTAATTGTGAATTATGCAGTAAAACTTTTTAGTAAAATAGTATGTAGCCTATTTATTGTCTTATGTAACCATACAATACAAAATTAAAACCATGATTTTAAAATGCACAGGCTATGATATTTAAATTTCTAAAGATCGAATAAATGAAAATCCATCAAACTGTATGTCCTATTTTGATGTAATAAATGCTAAAACATTTTTGATCATAAGCGACGCGCAATCAAATGATTTGCGCATGATTGGCCGTATATATTGCAACACAGACTCTTGAAATACAAACATTAGGCTACAGTGTATAATTCGATCATTTACATTTGTAAAATGTATTAGACTATAGTAATTACAGTCCAGTAACTAAGGCACTGTAGACAATGAAACACGTATTTTACAGTTTGTATATTGGTCACGGTCGGGTATATTCTGCTGTTACCCGGTAGATACATTAATCAATTTCGTTTTATATTTTCGTTCTGTTTATTTAGTAAAACATATATTTCTTTATAAACGTAGGCCTACCTCTTTTTTTTAGTTCATTCAAATTCAACCAAGCCAATCAATCTATTATCTATGTGTATCTCGCAGCTTTTGTCTGCCTGAGCAGGACACGCATACTAACCGGTTGCGCAGAGTGTTCATTTGTGTTGTTATGAGTGCACATGAGACAGCAGTGCTTAATGCAAAACGCGTCAAGTTTTAAACAGACCAGACCAAAACGGATCCAGTTTCATATAGACCAGACCAAAACGAGTCCAATATAGATCAGACCAAAACGAGATCAGACCAAAACGCGTCCAGTTTCAGAAAACGGGACAAGGTAAAATGCACGTATTTAGGAAAAGTCATGGAAGGACGAGGCTGTAGCTTTTCAACATTATATATTTATTTTAATTACTAACTGCAACGCCCGCGGGCATGGGCTGTTGGCGCTTCTAGTGTTAACACGCTGACATCTAGCGCGCCGCGCATTGCATGTTGTTACGTGGCTGAAAAAACGCCATAGATCTGCATCTAATAGAATGTGCACTGGAGCGCGATTCTACGATATTTCCGAAAAAGTGAATCGTGGAGACATTTTAGTAGTCCACGATTAAATATCGTCATATCGCACACCCCTACAGACAACATATATAGAGACAAACAGACAGACAGAGTGACAACATGTCCACAAAAGGCTTACCTCTGGCTGGTGTTTCTGGCCTAGTGCTTTATGTGGAGAGTTTCGGTTGCCATGACTGTCTGCTCGGACTGTGTTCTGTCTGCCGTTCTGCTGCTGAAAACGACCAAATTAGAAAGACAGAGTGAGGAAGACAATGTAAGGCATTACATGGTTACATCAAGACTAATAGAAGAGGCTAGCCAAGTGGTAAAAACAATGCTCCAGTAACAAGAAAGGCCACTGGTTTGAACTGCTGACTAGGAGGATGGCTCTAAGGCAGTTTAACCCTTTTTTGTGTGCGTGTGGAGAGTACAAGCTCTCCTCCACTCTTACCTGTGTGGGTACAAAGGGGGATCGTGGTGAGTGATTGAGCCCAGACAACTGGCTCTTGTCCTGGCCATGGTGTTGGGAGGAAGCAGCCGGCTGGGGTTTGACAATGGCAGTGAGCTTGTGGGAGCCCTGGTCGACACGTACGCCGTGGCTCAGGTTGATTAAGGCACAGGGAGGGAGCCTGTAGCCACGGCCTGCTGCACACCTAAAGCCAGGCAACACAGCAGAGTCAAGCACAGCTACACAAACACAGTCACAATCCATAAAGATGATTTTGGAAAAAACATGATTTAGTATTACAGAATTAAACAACACAAGGTATTTAGGACAATAAAACTAAAGAAAATGTGCCTGAACAAAATTATTGTAAGCCTAAAATAAACAATAAAAGACATGTGTTTGCACCTGACAGTGAGTCCAGCAGCAAACTCTTCATCAAACACAACCTCATATAACACCTCTGCCTCCCGATCAGCTGCCATGGAGGGAGTCAAAAGAGGAAAATCACAAATACATACACCTCAGCCCTTTCTCAAAGCCTATAGGACAAAAAAGACAGTGGTTCCTCCCTCTTTACCTCTCCTCCAATAGGTTTGGAGTAGGGGACACAAGACGACAGTGACACTCACCTCCCTTGATACCAATGACTGTTCCTCTGAGGCCGAGGGGGACGGAGAAACCATCTCTGACGTTGACAACCCGGTCAAACAGGTGGTACTCTGCTTCTGGATCAGGGATAACTCCGTGTTGCTGCTCCAAGGGCTGGACGCACACACACACACGCACACGCACACGCGCACACACACACACACACACACACGGTTTAATATACATGTCCCTACAGGGTAGGCCTTGAAATACAACCATTGCTAGGGCTGCTCAATTATGTTAAAAATCATAATTACGATTATTTTGATCATAATTGAGATCACGATGCATTTACACAGATAACCCAATTTAACAAAATATTAATGAGAATCTTATTTAGTTTGGTATGACAAGTGACCCGTGGGCGAGCGCATCCGTCAACAATTACTATGGTTTTATGACCACCCCCGACAGAGTGCCGACCACCCCCGACAGCGTGCCGACCACCCCCGACAGCGTGCCGACCACCCCCGACAGCGTGCCGACCACCCCCGACAGCGTGCCGACCACCCCGACAGCGTGCCGACCACCCCCGACAGCGTGCCGACCACCCCCGACAGCGTGCCGACCACCCTCCACAGCGTGCAGACCACCCTCCACAGCGTGCAGACCACCCTCCACAGCGTGCCGACCACCCTCCACAGCGTGCCGACCACCCCCGACAGCGTGCCGACCACCCCCGACAGCGTGCCGACCACCCCGACAGCGTGCCGACCACCCTCCACAGCGTGCCGACCACCCTCCACAGCGTGCCGACCACCCTCCACAGCGTGCCGACCACCCTCCACAGCGTGCCGACCACCCCCCACAGCGTGCCGACCACCCCCGACAGCGTGCCGACCACCCCAAGACAGCGTGCCGACCACCCCAGACAGCGTGCCGACCACCCCCGACAGCGTGCCGACCACCCTCCACAGCGTGCCGACCACCCTCCACAGCGTGCCGACCACCCTCCACAGCGTGCCGACCACCCTCCACAGCGTGCCGACCACCCTCCACAGCGTGCCGACCACCCTCCACAGCGTGCCGACCACCCCCCACAGCGTGCCGACCACCCCCGACAGCGTGCCGACCACCCCCGACAGCGTGCCGACCACCCCCGACAGCGTGCCGACCACCCCCGACAGCGTGCCGACCACCCCGACAGCGTGCCGACCACCCCCGACAGCGTGCCGACCACCCCCGACAGCGTGCCGACCACCCTCCACAGCGTGCCGACCACCCTCCACAGCGTGCCGACCACCCTCCACAGCGTGCCGACCACCCCCGACAGCGTGCCGACCACCCCAGACAGCGTGCCGACCACCCCAGACAGCGTGCCGACCACCCCAGACAGAGTGCCGACCACCCCCGACAGCGTGCCGACCACCCTCCACAGCGTGCCGACCACCCTCCACAGCGTGCCGACCACCCTCCACAGCGTGCCGACCACCCTCCACAGCGTGCCGACCACCCTCCACAGCGTGCCGACCACCCTCCACAGCGTGCCGACCACCCTCCACAGCGTGCCGACCACCCTCCACAGCGTGCCGACCACCCTCCACAGCGTGCCGACCACCCTCCACAGCGTGCCGACCACCCTCCACAGCGTGCCGACCACCCTCCACAGCGTGCCGACCACCCTCCACAGCGTGCCGACCACCCTCCACAGCGTGCCGACCACCCTCCACAGCGTGCCGACCACCATCCACAGCGTGCCGACCACCCTCCACAGCGTGCCGACCACCCTCCACAGCGTGCCGACCACCCTCCACAGCGTGCCGACCACCATCCACAGCGTGCCGACCACCATCCACAGCGTGCCGAACACCCTCCACAGCATGCCGACCACCCTCCACAGCGTGCCGACCACCATCCACAGCGTGCCGAACACCCTCCACAGCATGCCGACCACCCTCCACAGCGTGCCGACCACCCTCCACAGCGTGCCGACCACCCTCCACAGCGTGCCGACCACCATCCACAGCGTGCCGACCACCCTCCACAGCGTGCCGACCACCCTCCACAGCGTGCCGACCACCCTCCACAGCGTGCCGACCACCCTCCACAGCGTGCCGACCACCCTCCACAGCGTGCCGACCACCCTCCACAGCGTGCCGACCACCCTCCACAGCATGCCGACCACCCTCCACAGCGTGCCGACCATCCTCCACAGCGTGCCGACCACCATCCACAGCGTGCCGACCACCCTCCACAGCGTGCCGACCACCCTCCACAGCGTGCCGACCACCCTCCACAGCGTGCCGACCACCCTCCACAGCGTGCCGACCACCCTCCACAGCATGCCGACCACCCTCCACAGCATGCCGACCTCATAAGACCATAATGGTGTGATTAGTATTGGGCCATTGTGACACCAGTAATGCCTTCCAAATGCCATTACAAGGATTGCCTGAAAATAATACTTTATTTTTATATTTAATTTTATAAATATATATATATTGTATGTTCTAGAGGGGTTCCACACTTTTTATGAGCAAGTAGACTTTCTGATTAGCTAATAATTAACGAGGCACTCACCCTGAAGAGCAAATGTGGCTTCACGGTCACACGGACTTTCTTGGTGCTCTTCTTCACCTGATAAAAAATAGAAAGAGTAACCGACAATGAAGTTAGGACTTGGTAAGTATATTGTGCCTAATCTATTCCGCTTACTGCAGCACAAAAACAAAAGTAGCAGTGTTAAAACTGATGCAAAAAGGCACAGAGTTTGAAGGTAGGCTTTGAAATACAACCATTGCTAGGGCTGCTCAATTATGTTAAATCATAATTACGATTATTTTGATCATAATTGAGATCACGATTACTAAACATGATTACTAATTGACTTTGGAAACACCATGAATTCATTTACTTATAAAAATAACTTTATTGTATTTTTAAAAGTGTATTTCCCTGAATATAATTTAATAAAAAAAATAAAAGAACCAATAACCATTTATAAAAAATAAATTAGCTCAATATAAATGATATCAAGTATGTTGTAGAGCACTGCCACAGCCTACTGAAAACTTTATATTTAACATTTAAAATCACAAATGCTGATGCGGCCCATGATGCTGACCACGTAAAAAACATATAGTTTTACAATTCATATTTCATTATTGTTTTTTATTTATTAAACCAATAAGTTTGAACAATATTTATTTTTTCATTCATACGTTCATTCTCGAGAACTTTGCCTCGCTGCTGGCCGGTCCCTGCTGATCCAGATGGGACCGGCCAAAGACACAGTGGTGATCGGGAGGATCTTCCACGTATTCAAAGCGTTTTGTCTATTCAACTCTAATATCTGATTGTTTGTCTTCTTCGTTATAACGTTAATATAAATATTAATGTTTGGTTTATGCCTAGGAGCGCCAACAGCCCGCGGGCGTTGCAGTTAGTAATTAAAAAAATATATATAATGTTGAAAAGCTACAGCCTCGTCCATCATGACTTTTCCTAAATACGTGCATTTTACCTTGTCCCGTTTTCAGAATTGCAAAATCACAAACCGAACACTATATAAAACTACTATTTAGATGTGTTTGATAGCTAAACTGCCGTCCTGTCGCCAAAATCCCACGCCGCTGGGCGTTCTAATTGCGGTACCCAGACACCGATCACCTCACTGGGCTTATGACATCAATGGTTGAATGGGCCATACGCAGACAAAAGACTGATAGATAGACATATACAATAGATTGACTGGCTTGGTTGAATTTGAATGAACTAGAAAAAAGAGGTAAGTTGATAAATAAACATGTTTCACTAAATAAACAGAACGAATTCATCCAATTGCATCTATGTATACAGCCCATTCATTGAATTGTTTATTATTTATCAGTTCTGTGTCAAGCGCCTATTGCACTCAATAATTAATAACGAATAATGATCGAATAATCATCAGTGTATTGATTTAGCCTACAAGAGACTTCATCAAAATATAATTTTGTATCGAAATTAAACGAATATGAACTTTATCAATAGGCACACGGAGAAGGACATGTCTGTTGATGAACTCAAAGCCTTCATTGTGCTTTTGTATGTCCGGGGCGCATACGGCAGAAAGAGCATGAAACTGGACTGGTTTTGGTCCGATCTATATGAACACTGTGCGCAGTGCAACCGGTGTAGTTTGCGTGTCCTGCTCAGGACCCGAGAGATAAATATAAATAGATTCGTTTATCGGCCAATCATGGGCAAATCATTTGACGCTTGTGATTTAAAAATGTTTTAGCACTACATCAAAATAGGACATACAGTGCGGCCCACTGAAAAAAAAGGTTGAGAACCACTGCACTAGGCCTAATATATACTAGGACTAGGTCTATATTCAACATATTCCAGACAGTAACTGTCATTTCAAATGACAGACGTGTACCACTGGAACATTAATGACAGGCTGACGTGTACCACTGGAACATTAATGACAGGCTGACGTGTACCACTGGAACATTAATGACAGGCTGTCGTGTACCACTGGAACATTAATGACAGGCTGTCGTGTACCACTGGAACATTAATGACAGGCTGTCGTGTACCACTGGAACATTAATGACAGGCTGACGTGTACCCCTGGAACATTATTGACAGGCTGACGTGTACCACTGGAACATTAATGACAGGCTGATGTGTACCACTGGAACATTAATGACAGGCTGACGTGTACCACTGGAAAATTAATGACAGACAGACGTGTACCACTGGAACATTAATGACAGGCTGTCGTGTACCACAAACATTAATGACAGGCTGTCATGTACCACTGGAACATTAATGAAAGGCTGACGTGTACCACTGGAACATTAATGAAAGGCTGACGTGTACCACTGGAACATTAATGACAGGCTGACGTGTACCACTGGAACATTAATGACAGGCGTGTACCTTAGCCTTCTCCACCGCATCCTCAATCCGCTCAATGATAGCAGAATCCAGGATCTGCAGGTCACATGACGTGCGGGCGATATCAGCAACCGGATGAGACTTCAACCAGGAAGTTATTTCCCTCACCTTCTCCGCCCTGACAAAAAAACAAAACTAACATTACCACCATTTTGACACCAACATTTATTATGTCTATGATGACAGATAACTACTTTGTAATGAAAAATAGTTGTCACAAGAGTACAAGTTTGTAGGGAAGAAAATGTTCCTGGAAAAACTGTATTAAGCAAATACAAACTGAAATCCACATTTCAACAGCCATAACAAACTATGTACAAAGTCCTTCTGAAGGTATGACAACAATAGACATCACATCTAGTATTTGACAAGTCGTACCCATTACATGACATCTAGTATTTGATAAGTCGTACCCATTACATGACATCTAGTATTTGATAAGTCGTACCCATTACATGACATCTAGTATTTGATAAGTCGTACCCATTACATGACATCTAGTATTTGATAAGTCGTACCCATTACATGACATCTAGTATTTGATAAGTCGTACCCATTACATGACATCTAGTATTTGATAAGTCGTACCCATTACATGACATCTAGTATTTGATAAGTCGTACCCATTACATGACATCTAGTATTTGATAAGTCGTACCCATTACATCACATCTAGTATTTGATAAGTCGTACCCATTACATGACATCTAGTATTTGATAAGTCGTACCCATTACATGACATCTAGTATTTGATAAGTCGTACCCATTACATGACATCTAGTATTTGATAAGTCGTACCCATTACATGACATCTAGTATTTGATAAGTCGTACCCATTACATCACATCTAGTATTTGATAAGTCGTACCCATTACATGACATCTAGTATTTGATAAGTCGTACCCATTACATCACATCTAGTATTTGATAAGTCGTACCCATTACATGACATCTAGTATTTGACAAGTCGTACCCATTACATGACATCTAGTATTTGATAAGTCGTACCCATTGTCATCCTCTCCAGGCCAAATGTCATCCTCATAGAAGACATCATCATGACTGTTCCTGGACACCAGGTCAAACACCTCTGAAAACCTACAGGATGATACAACTCAGGTTACACACAGTCACACACACACAGGATGATACAACCCAGGTTA
>CM055732.1:26294634-26471153 GCA_029465975.1 Dallia pectoralis
CACAGTCACACACACACACACACACAGTCACACACACACACACACACACACAGTCACACAGTCACACACACACACAGTCACACACACACACAGTCACACACACACAGGATGATACAACCCAAATTACACACACACACAGTCACACACACAGTCACACACACAGTCACACACACAGTCACACACACAGTCACACACACAGTCACACACACAGTCACACACACAGTCACACACACACACACACACAGTCACACACAGTCACACACACACACACACACACACACACACACACACACACACACACACACACACACACACACACACACACACACACACACACACACACACACACACACACACACACACACACACACACACACACACACACACACACACACACACACACACACACACACACACACACACACACACACACACACACACACACACACACACACACACACACACACACACACACACACACACACACACACACACACACACACACACACCTTTCCAGGTACTCAGCCAGAAGTTCCTCTACCGCCACAGAGTATAGCCACTCCTTCTCTGTTCTTTTAGTGTAACCCGGCACCTCTTCATTTTTCTTATTGAACTTTAGGTTCAGACCCACATTTGCCTTCTGTTCTCCGTGGGGACTAAAGATGGAGACAGAAAGATCAAACAAAACAGAGGAAACAAGAGACAGAGTTAGTACTTAATTAATAGTGTATTAGACGCTTGCAAAATGAGAACATGTAAAACAAAGATACTCACTTCTTTTTGGATCCCCGGCCAATGAAAATGCTGCCGGAGAACCTAGATACAAGGTAGCTGGTGATGCCAAGCCGAGACGCCAGGACATAGCCAGGGCTGTACCGGACACAGTATTTCTACAGCAAGAAAAAAAGTGAGACTAGTAGAGGACCGGGCAGAAAGATAAGCCTGGCATGGGTGTACGTGTCTAGCAGAGGACTGGCAGGAGGATAAGCCTGGCATGGGTGTACGTGTCTAGTAGAGGACTGGCAGGAGGATAAGCCTGGCATGGGTGTACGTGTCTAGTAGAGGACTGGCAGAAGGATAAGCCTGGCATGGGTGTACGTGTCTAGTAGAGGACTGGCAGGAAGATAAGCCTGGCATGGGTGTACGTGTCTAGTAGAGGACTGGCAGGAGGATAAGACTGGCATGGGTGTACGTGTCTAGTAGAGGACTGGCAGGAGGATAAGCCTGGCATGGGTGTACGTGTCTAGTAGAGGACTGGCAGGAGGATAAGCCTGGCATGGGTGTACGTGTCTAGTAGAGGACTGGCAGGAGGATAAGCCTGGCATGGGTGTACGTGTCTAGTAGAGGACTGGCAGAAAGATAAGCCTGGCATGGGTGTACGTGTCTAGTAGAGGACTGGCAGGAGGATAAGCCTGGCATGGGTGTACGTGTCTAGTAGAGGACTGGCAGGAGGATAAGCCTGGCATGGGTGTACGTGTCTAGTAGAGGACTGGCAGGAGGATAAGCCTGGCATGGGTGTACGTGTCTAGTAGAGGACTGGCAGGAGGATAAGCCTGGCATGGGTGTTGAATAATAATGACTTACATGCTGGTTCTGAATTAATGCTTCCATCTGAGGTTCACAAGGAACCGTAAAGACCACTCGCACCCGTCCTTCACTGATGACATCACTGGACTCCTGCACCTAAGTGACCAGTCAGAATAATATTTCAACAAGTAGACCTACCTAAGGTTTTAGCTACTATATCATAGATAAATGCAGTTTAATGACTGCTGCAACTAGCGTTCCATAAAACGCACATAACAACGCAGGCAGATCCAGAAGATTGAAGTGGCAGCAAACCAGCTGCTTTCTCCAGCGAGTGTATGAACAAATTATTTTATACCCGCCAGTGTGGCATATAGTCGCCATCATTTTCTTGCCAAAGACTAAATTTGCCTATAATAGGCAACTGCAAATTTTGGACCCTGGTTCACTAGAGTGTTACCCTGTATCAAGATTAAAAACAGAAGATCTGCTGTTATTTAAATGAGTCAGTGGTGACAGATCTGCTGTTATTTAAACGAGTCAGTGGTGACAGATCTGCTGTTATTTAAACAAGTCAGTGGTGACAGATCTGCTGTTATTTAAACGAGTCAGTGGTGACAGATCTGCTGTTATTTAAACGAGTCAGTGGTGACAGATCTGCTGTTATTTAAACAAGTCAGTGGTGACAGATCTGCTGTTATTTAAACGAGTCAGTGGTGACAGATCTGCTGTTATTTAAACAAGTCATTGGTGACAGATCTGCTGTTATTTAAACGAGTCAGTGGTGACAGATCTGCTGTTATTTAAACAAGTCAGTGGTGACAGATCTGCTGTTATTTAAACAAGTCAGTGGTGACAGATCTGCTGTTATTTAAACGAGTCAGTGGTGACAGATCTGCTGTTATTTAAACAAGTCAGTGGTGACAGATCAAGCAAGTGACAACATTTAGACCTCTGGACAGACAGGAAGAAAGATGTGGTACAGACAGGAAGCAGGATGTGGTACAGACAGGAAGCATGATGTGGTACAGACAAGAAGCAGGATGTAGTACAGACAGGAAGCAGGATGTGGTACAGACAGGAAGCAGGATGTGGTACAGACAAGAAGCAGGATGTGGTACCGACAAGAAGCAGGATGTGGTACAGACCTCTCCCATGGCACCATAGTAGGGGTTCCCGACCATAAACACTGTGGTTGTCGGGGGAAACAGATCCTCCAGGTTCTTGAAGTGAGAAGATGACGAATCATAGGCCTTGATGTCCTGAAATGATGAGAGAATCAGAGAGTGTGGTGTTGTGTGTGTGGTGTTGTGTGTGTGTGGTGTTGTGTGTGTGTATGGTGTGGTGTGTATGGTGTGGTGTGTGTGGTGTGGTGTGTATGGTGTGGTGTGTATGGTGTGGTGTGTATGGTGTGGTGTGTATGGTGTGGTGTGTATGGTGTGGTGTGTATGGTGTGGTGTTGTGTGTGGTGTGTGTATGGTATGGTGTGGTGTTGTGTGTGTGTATGGTGTGGTGTGTATGGTGTGGTGTGTATGGTGTGGTGTGTATGGTGTGGTGTGTATGGTGTGGTGTGTATGGTGTGGTGTGTATGGTGTGGTGTGTATGGTGTGGTGTTGTGTGTGGTGTGTGTGTGGTGTGGTGTTGTGTGTGTGTGGTGTTGTGTGTGTGTGGTGTGTGTGTGTGTGGTGTGTGTGTGTGTGGTGTGTGTGTGGTGTGTGTGTGGTGTGTGTGTGGTGTGTGTGTGGTGTGTGTGGTGTGTGGTGTGTGTGGTGTGTGGTGTGTGTGGTGTGTGTGGGTGGTGTGTGTGGTGTGTGGTGTGTGTGTGTGTGTGTGTGGGGTGTGTGGTGTGTGTGTGTGTGGTGTGTGTGGTGTGTGTGTGTGTGGTGTGGTGTGTGTGTGTGGTGTGTGGTGTGTGTGTGTGTGGTGTGTGTGGTGTGTGTGTGTGTGTGGGGGGGGTGTGTGGTGTGTGTGTGGGTGGTACATGAGTGCCTACGAGTCTTTTCAGGGTGTACATCTGTACCAGCTGCATTATTACCTTCACGATTGTTTGGTAGGCGAAAGGCAACATTTGTTTGGCCCATTGTTTCTCCAGATGAACCTGTCCATTTGGTCCAGGGACATATTTCCTGCCTGTTAGCAGCTGGCCGTACAACATCACCGCAGTATCATTGATTATGATGCCCTTACGCTTCCCAAAACTAGGACACAGATGAGACACGGATCAGACACGGATGAAACACGGATCAGACACGGATGAGACACTGGAGGATGCATTCAGGTACAATTAATGTCTTCAGTGTAATTACTTCACACCTGAAACAGACACTAATAAAACTGGCACTGGATATTCTTCAGAGCAAGTGATTAAATGGGTGAAAGTAGAGAAGCTTAGGATAGCTACATATATAGCTTCATAGCTAAGTAACAAGCATATTTGTTAAATACACCCTTTCCTTTCAAATCAATCTTTTACTAATTAGCCAGTTATACTATACAAGTGCATAAAGTTAATCTAATGCCACATTGTGACATAGCATTTAGATGATTTTAACCAAAGAGACATAAGGAAATGCCTGCAATATTGATATAGAATTTCCAAAGGCCTTACTCTGCATTGGAGGTGTATTTGAAGATAATCTAATAAGAGTTAAGGCTGCTGAAATATGTTCCAAGTCATTATTAAAGTTGTATGACATACAACTCAGTCATGTTCAATACTTAGATAAATATACAATTCATATACAACCCTAACCCATTATGGTACAAAGGCCAAGGCAGTCAGCACAACTAGAATTTAGGAAATCATTAGAGGACATTTCAAATGTGTTGTTTGTGTGTAGTTACTATTAAAGATTTGACTTGTGCGTGTCCTTACTGTTCTGTGATGCCCTGGACATCCTTCACCCAGTCCTTCTGCTCTTTATCACTGAGGTAGATGACCTTGGTGGGGGGTAAAGAGTCGCTGTCATACAGCTTCTGTACCACACCATGCTCGTCAAGAAAGTACCTAACAGAGAAGAAAATGTGCGATAGAGGACGTGGGATAGAGGAAGAGGAAGGATTTGGGATAAAGTACGTGGGATAGAGGAAGAGGAAGGACGTGGGATAGAGGAAGAGGAAGGATGTGGGATAAAGTACGTGGGATAGAGGAAGAGGAAGGATTTGGGATGAAGTACGTGGGATAGAGGAAGAGGAAGGACGTGGGATAGAGGAAGGATGTGGGATAGAGGAAGAGGAAGGACGTGGGATAGAGGACGTGGGTTAGAGGAAGAGGAAGGACGTGGGATAGAGGAAGTGGGATAGAGGAAGAGGAAGGATGTGGGATAAAGGATGTGGGATAGAGGAAGAGGAAGGACGTGGGATAGAGGATGTGGGATAGAGGAAGGATGTGGGATAGAGGAAGAGGAAGGATGTGGGATAGAGGAAGTGGGATAGAGGAAGGACGTGGGATAGAGGATGTGGGATAGAGGAAGAGGAAGGAAGTGGGATAGAGGAAGTGGGATAGAGGAAGAGGAAGGACGTGGGATAAAGTACGTGGGATAGAGGATGTGGGATAGAGGAAGAGGAAGGACGTGGGATAGAGGAAGAGGAAGGACGTGGGATAGAGGACGTGGGATAGAGGAAGAGAAAGGACGTGGGATAGAGGAAGAGGAAGGATGTGGGATAGAGGAAGAGGAAGGACGTGGGATAGAGGACGTGGGATAGAGGAAGAGGAAGGACGTGGGATAGAGGAAGAGGAAGGACGTGGGATAAAGGACGTGGGATAGAGGAAGAGGAAGGACGTGGGATAAAGGACATGGGATAGAGGAAGAGGAAGGACGTGGGATAGAGGACGTGGGATAGAGGTAGAGAAAGGACGTGGGATAGAGGAAGGACGTGGGATAGAGGATGTGGGATAGAGGAAGAGGAAGGACGTGGGATAGAGGACGTGGGATAGAGGAAGAGGAAGGATGTGGGATAGAGGAAGAGGAAGAGGAAGGATGTGGGATAGAGGAAGAGGAAGGACGTGGGATAGAGGATGTGGGATAGAGGAAGAGGAAGGACGTGGGATAGAGGACGTGGGATAGAGGAAGGACGTGGGATAGAGGAAGAGGAAGGACGTGGGATAGAGGAAGAGGAAGGACGTGGGATAGAGGATGTGGGATAGAGGAAGGACGTGGGATAGAGGAAGAAGAAGGACGTGGGATAGAAAATGTGGGATAGAGGAAGAGGAAGGACGTGGGATAGAGGAAGAGGAAGGACGTGGGATAGAAGACGTGGGATAGAGGAAGAGGAAGGACGTGGGATAGAGTACGTGGGATAGAGGAAGAGGAAGGACGTGGGATAGAGGATGTGGGATAGAGGAAGAGGAAGGATGTGGGATAGAGGAAGAGGATGTAGGATAGAGGAAGTGGGATAGAGGAAGAGGAAGGACGAGGGATAGAGGACGTGGAATAGAGAAAGAGGAAGAATGTGGGATAGAGGAAGAGGAAGGATGTGGGACAGAGGAAGTGGGATAAAGGAAGAGGAAGGATGTGGGATAAAGGAAGAGGAAGGACGTGGGATAGAGGAAGAGGAAGGACGTGGGATAGAGGAAGGACGTGGGATAGAGGACGATGAAGATGTGGGACGGAAGGTTGAAGGTAAAAAAATAATATTTATTTAGATCTTTGTATAGTTCAGGTTCTGATCAAAAGGAGCAGACAAAACATTGTTTTTGATTGACAGTTGATGTTTTGGGATTCCATTTTTGATTCCACGCAATTCACAAATTAAAGGTAAAATGTTACCCAACATTTTCCACAACATTTGCCTGAAATGGCATAGTCCTTACTATAAGATATAAATAGAACCAGACAAGACACTTACTTGCTTTCGCCGTCAGATACTGCCACCACTCTAGCTTCCTCTAGGTGGGGCCAGTTCACAAACACAGAGCTGCCGAGGACTTGGGACGCCACGTCACCACAAACCTGAAGAAAGCGAGCAAAATGGAGAGAAACAAAAATCTATAAATATTATTGTATAAAAACAATTTTTCTGACTGAATTTAAAACAAGTCCCTATAGATTTCTACTCACCAGCTCCTCTTTTCCAAGCAGGATCTCAAGCATCAAGTTCTCACCACGGCTACTTTGCTGAAACACCACCACTCCATGCTTCTTCTTATAAAACTACAGACACAATCGAGAAACCTGTTAAACATTCACCTTTCCATGTACCAGATATATACTGAGGCTGAAGCACATACATAGTCAGTTCCAGGTATATACTGAGGCAGAAGCACACATATAGTCAGTTCCAGGTATATACTGAAGCAGAAGCACATACATAGTCAGTTCCAGGTATATACTGAGGCAGAAGCACATACATAGTCAGTTCCAGGTATATACTGAGGCAGAAGCACACATATAGTCAGTTCCAGGTATATACTGAAGCAGAAGCACATACATAGTCAGTTCCAGGTATATACTGAGGCAGAAGCACATACATAGTCAGTTCCAGGTATATACAGAGGCAGAAGCACACATATAGTCAGTTCCAGGTATATACTGAAGCAGAAGCACATACATAGTCAGTTCCAGGTATATACTGAGGCAGAAGCACATACATAGTCAGTTCCAGGTATATACTGAGGCAGAAGCACATATATAGTCAGTTCCAGATATATACTGAGGCAGAAGCACATATATAGTCAATTCCAGGTATATACAGAGGCAGAAGAACATATATAGTCAGTTCCAGGTATATACTGAAGCAGAAGCACATACATAGTCAGTTCCAGGTATATACTGAAGCAGAAGCACATACATAGTCAGTTCCAGGTATATACTGAGGCAGAAGCACATACATAGTCAGTTCCAGGTATATACTAAGGCAGAAGAACATATACAGTCAGTTCCAGATATATACTGAGGCAGAAGCACATATATAGTCAATTCCAGGTATATACAGAGGCAGAAGAACATATATAGTCAGTTCCAGATATATACTGAGGCAGAAGCACATACATAGTCAGTTCCAGGTATATACTGAGGCAGAAGCACACATATAGTCAGTTCCAGATATATACTGAGGCAGAAGCACATATACAGTCAATTCCAGGTATATACTGAGGCAGAAGCACATATATAGTCAGTTCCAGGTATATACTGAGGCAGAAGCACATATATAGTCAGTTCCAGATATATACTGAGGCAGAAGCACATATTATAGTCAATTCCAGGTATATACTGAGGCAGAAGCACACATATAATCAGTTCCAGGTATATACTGAGGCAGAAGCACATACATAGTCAGTTCCAGATATATACTGAGGCAGAAGCACATATATAGTCAGTTCCAGATATATACTGAGGCAGAAGCACATATATAGTCAGTTCCAGGTATATACTGAGGCAGAAGCACACATACAGTGAGTTCCAGGTATATTCTGAGGCAGAAGCACATATATAGTCAGTTCCAGATATATACTGAGGCAGAAGCACATATATAGTCAGTTCCAGGTATATACTGAGGCAGAAGCACACATATAATCAGTTCCAGATATATACTGAGGCAGAAGCACATATTATAGTCAGTTCCAGATATATACTGAGGCAGAAGCACACATATAGTCAGTTCCAGATATATACTGAGGCAGAAGCACATATATAGTCAGTTCCAGATATATACTGAGGCAGAAGCACATATATAGTCAGTTCCAGGTATATACTGAGGCAGAAGCACATATATAGTCAGTTCCAGGTATATACTGAGGCAGAAGCACATATATAGTCAGTTCCAGGTATATTCTGAGGCAGAAGCACACATATAGTCAATTCCAGGTATATTCTGAGGCAGAAGCACACATATAGTCAATTCCAGGTATATTCTGAGGCAGAAGCACACATATAGTCAATTCCAGGTATATACTGAGGCAGAAGCACATATATAGTCAATTCCAGGTATATATTGAGGCAGAAGCACATATATAGTCAATTCCAGGTATATACTGAGGCAGAAGCACATATATAGTCAGTTCCAGGTATATTCTGAGGCAGAAGCACACATATAGTCAGTTCCAGGTATATTCTGAGGCAGAAGCACATATATAGTCAGTTCCAGATATATACTGAGGCAGAAGCACATATTATAGTCAGTTCCAGATATATACTGAGGCAGAAGCACATATATAGTCAGTTCCAGGTATATTCTGAGGCAGAAGCACATATATAGTCAGTTCCAGGTATATTCTGAGGCAGAAGCACATATATAGTCAGTTCCATGTATATTCTGAGGCAGAAGCACATATATAGTCAGTTCCAGGTATATACTGAGGCAGAAGCACATATATAGTCAGTTCCAGGTATATTTTGAGGCAGAAGCACACATATAGTCAGTTCCAGATATATACTGAGGCAGAAGCACACTGGCCGGTACCTGATGTCTGATGTGTTTCAGGGTGGGGAACCCACAAAAGTAGAGCTGGCTGCTGCTGACACTGCGTCCCACATGGCTCAGGGGAACATGCCACATGTCCATGGGAATCAGTGTTGCCCTGGAAACCAACAATAAAGACACCTCAAGCTCCCAAAATAAGTGTTTCCATGGTATTTGCACACGCGTGTTTACGGAAGAAAATCTGTCTCACCAGATTCTGAAACTGAATTTCTAGCACTGAATTTATTTGCATTGAATTTCCAGCACTGAATTTTGTTTGTATTCAAATAATGCATCAATTTTTTTGCATTGAAATAAATTATCTGAATTATTTTTGCAGTGAAAATGTAATTACATGCAAGATATTTCAGTGCAAGAAAATTCTGTGACTAAAAATTCAGTGTTAGAAATTCAGGGTAAAAAAATTTAATGTTACAAATTCTGAATCAACATCCGATTCATCCAAGGAAAAGCAATCAATTCTGTCTCAACTCCAACCAACATCCAGCTATCAAGTTCTGGGTTTACGTTTTAACTGGTGATCATGTTAACTGGTGACATTGCAGATGCGACGTGGGGGTGTCATTAGAAACTCTGGCTGGGACTTTTAATGTGACCGTATCGATGTTCAAAATAGTGCAAACGTCAATAAATTGTTCAAATGTTTGTAATTTAGAGTGGCTCACCTGATGCGATGTGACACACACGTGTATTAGAGTGGCTCACCTGATGTGACAGTGTGACACACGCGTGTATTAGAGTGGCTCACCTGATGTGACAGTGTGACACACGTTTGTATTAGAGTGGCTCACCTGATGTGATGTGACACACGTGTGTATTAGAGTGGCTCACCTGATGTGACAGTGTGACACACGTGTGTATTAGAGTGGCTCACCTGATGTGACAGTGTGACACACGTGTGTATTAGAGTGGCTCACCTGACGTGACAGTGTGACACACGTGTGTATTAGAGTGGCTCACCTGACGTGACAGTGTGACACACGTGTGTATTAGAGTGGCTCACCTGACGTGACAGTGTGACACACGTGTGTATTAGAGTGGCTCACCTGACGTGACAGTGTGACACACGTGTGTATTAGAGTGGCTCACCGGATGTGACAGTGTGACACACGCGTGTATTAGAGTGGCTCACCTGATGTGATGAGACACACGTGTGTATTAGAGTGGCTCACCTGACGTGACAGTGTGACACACGTGTGTATTAGAGTGGCTCACCTGATGTGACAGTGTGACACACGCGTGTATTAGAGTGGCTCACCTGATGTGATGTGTCAGTGTGACACAGGCGTGTATTAGAGTGGCTCACCTGATGTGACAGTGTGACACACGCATGTATTAGAGTGGCTCACCTGACTTGACAGTGTGACACACGCGTGTTATTAGAGTGGCTCACCTAACGTGACAGTGTGACACACGCGTGTATTAGAGTGGCTCACCTGATGTGACAGTGTGACACACGCATGTATTAGAGTGGCTCACCTGATGTGACAGTGTGACACACACGCGTGTATTAGAGTGGCTCACCTGATGTGACAGTGTGACACACACGTGTTATTAGAGTGGCTCACCTGATGTGATGTGACAGTGTGACACATGCGTGTATTAGAGTGGCTCACCTGATGTGACAGTGTGACACACGCGTGTATTAGAGTGGCTTACCTGACGTGACAGTGCGTGATGTTGGGGAACAGTTCAGGCAGGGTAGAGGGGTGAGTGTAGTCCACATCTGGGTCATAGCAGTATACAGCACACTCTGTGTGGCGGTTACGGGCCTTCTCAGACTTCGTCATGTGATCGCTGTATGGCTCCATTGCAGCAAGCAGACATCTCTGCAAAATAAATTAAAAAACACTAGTATCCTAAAATCAAGTCAACCATGCATATGAAGTATGTTCTGTTGACCCCCAGGACCCTGTGAGATCCGGTTTATCATCTCCCCGGGACCCTGTGAGATCCGGTTTATCATCTCCCCGGGACCCTGTGAGATCCGGTTTATCATCTCCCCGGGACCCTGTGAGATCCGGTTTATCATCTCCCCGGGACCCTGTGAGATCCGGTTTATCATCTCCCCGGGACCCTGTGAGATCCGGTTTATCATCTCCCCGGGACCCTGTGAGATCCGGTTTATCATCTCCCCGGGACCCTGTGAGATCCGGTTTATCATCTCCCGGGACCCTGTGAGATCCGGTTTATCATCTCCCGGGACCCTGTGAGATCCGGTTTATCATCTCCCGGGACCCTGTGAGATCCGGTTTATCATCTCCCGGGACCCTGTGAGATCCGGTTTATCATCTCCCGGGACCCTGTGAGATCCGGTTTATCATCTCCCCGGGACCCTGTGAGATCCGGTTTATCATCTCCCCGGGACCCTGTGAGATCCGGTTTATCATCTCCCCGGGACCCTGTGAGATCCGGTTTATCATCTCCCCGGGACCCTGTGAGATCCGGTTTATCATCTCCCCGGGACCCTGTGAGATCCGGTTTATCATATCCCCGGGACCCTGTGAGATCCAGTTTATCATTTGAGTTGGGTGAGTTACACGGCACCTGTTTTAACAATGCACAAATTTTGGGAAAAAGTAATCCATGGGCAACTGAGTTATTGAATCATTTAGGGAGATAAGTATAATAATAATACTAATAATAACAACAATAGGTTTCCTCCTGACAGAAAAACTCTAATAATAAGGTGCCTCATAATAATAATAATAATAAGGTGAGTCATAATAATAATAATAATAAGGTGCCTCATAATAATAATAATAATAAGGTGCCTCATAATAATAATAATAATAAGGTGCCTCATAATAATAATAATAATAAGGTGCCTCATAATAATAATAATAATAAGGTGCCTCATAATAATAATAATAATAAGGTGCCTCATAATAATAATAATAATAAGGTGCCTCATAATAATGTCAGAATAATAATAATAAGGTGCCTCATAATAATGTCAGAATAATAATAATAAGGTGCCTCATAATAATGTCAGAATAATAATAATAAGGTGCCTCATAATAATGTCAGAATATTAATAATAAGGTGCCTCATAATAATGTCAGAATATTAATAATAAGGTGCCTCATAATAATGTCAGAATATTAATAATAAGGTGCCTCATAATAATGTCAGAATATTAATAATAAGGTGCCTCATAATAATGTCAGAATATTAATAATAAGGTGCCTCATAATAATGTCAGAATATTAATAATAAGGTGCCTCATAATAATCAGAATAATAATAAGGTGCCTCATAATAATAATAATAATAAGGTGCCTCATAATAATAATAATAATAAGGTGCCTCATAATAATAATAATAATAAGGTGCCTCATAATAATAATAATAATAAGGTGCCTCATAATAATAATAATAATAAGGTGCCTCATAATAATAATAATAATAAGGTGCCTCATAATAATAATAATAATAAGGTGCCTCATAATAATAATAATAATAAGGGGCCTCATAATAATAATAATAATAAGGTGCCTCATAATAATAATAATAATAAGGTGCCTCATAATAATAATAATAATAAGGTGCCTCATAATAATAATAATAATAAGGTGCCTCATAATAATAATAATAATAAGGTGCCTCATAATAATAATAATAATAAGGTGCCTCATAATAATAATAATAATAATAATAATAAGGGGCCTCATAATAATAATAATAATAATAATAAGGGGCCTCATAATAATAATAATAATAATAATAATAAGGGGCCTCATAATAATAATAATAATAAGGGGCCTCATAATAATAATAATAATAAGGGGCCTCATAATAATAATAATAAGGTGCCTCATAATAATAATAATAATAAGGTGCCTCATAATAATGTCAGAATAATAATAATAAGGTGCCTCATAATAATGTCAGAATAATAATAATAAGGTGCCTCATAATAATGTCAGAATAATAATAATAAGGTGCCTCATAATAATGTCAGAATAATAATAATAATAAGGTGCCTCATAATAATAATAATAAATAAGGTGCCTCATAATAATAATAATAAGGTGCCTCATAATAATAATAATAAGGTGCCTCATAATAATAATAATAAGGTGCCTCATAATAATAATAATAATAAGGTGCCTCATAATAATAATAATAATAATAAGGTGCCTCATAATAATAATAATAATAAGGTGCCTCATAATAATAATAATAATAATAATAATAAGGTGCCTCATAATAATAATAATAATAAGTGTGCCTCATAATAATAATAATAATAAGGTGCCTCATAATAATAATAATAATAAGGTGCCTCATAATAATAATAATAATAAGGTGCCTCATAATAATAATAATAATAAGGTGCCTCATAATAATAATAATAATAAGGTGCCTCATAATAATAATAATAAGGTGCCTCATAATAATAATAATAAGGTGCCTCATAATAATAATAATAAGGTGCCTCATAATAATAATAATAATAAGGGGCCTCATAATAATAATAATAATAAGGTGCCTCATAATAATAATAATAAGGTGCCTCATAATAATAATAATAATAAGGTGCCTCATAATAATAATAATAATAAGGTGCCTCATAATAATAATAAGGTGCCTCATAATAATAATAATAATAATAATAATAATAAGGTGCCTCATAATAATAATAATAAGGTGCCTCATAATAATAATAATAAGGTGCCTCATAATAATAATAATAATAAGGTGCCTCATAATAATAATAATAAGGTGCCTCATAATAATAATAATAAGGTGCCTCATAATAATAATAATAATAAGGTGCCTCATAATAATAATAATATGACTCCTAATAATAATAATAATAAGGTGCCTCATAATAATAATAATAAGGTGCCTAATAATAATAATAATAAGGTTCCTCATAATAATAATAATAAGGTGCCTAATAATAATAATAAGGTGCCTCATAATAATAATAATAAGGTGCCTCATAATAATAATAATAAGGTGCCTCATAATAATAATAATAAGGTGCCTCATAATAATAATAATAAGGTGCCTCATAATAATAATAATAAGGTGCCTCATAATAATAATAATAAGGTGCCTCATAATAATAATAAGGTGCCTCATAATAATAATAATAAGGTGCCTCATAATAATAATAATAAGGTGCCTCATAATAATAATAATAAGGTGCCTCATAATAATAATAATAAGGTGCCTCATAATAATAATAATAAGGTGCCTCATAATAATAATAATAAGGTGCCTATAATAATAATAATAAGGTGCCTCATAATAATAATAATAAGGTGCCTCATAATAATAATAATAAGGTGCCTCATAATAATAATAATAAGGTGCCTCATAATAATAATAATAAGGTGCCTCATAATAATAATAATAAGGTGCCTCATAATAATAATAATAAGGTGCCTCATAATAATAATAATAAGGTGCCTCATAATAATAATAATAAGGTGCCTCATAATAATAATAATAAGGTGCCTCATAATAATAATAATAAGGTGCCTCATAATAATAATAATAAGGTGCCTCATAATAATAATAATAAGGTGCATAATAATAATAATAAGGTGCCTCATAATAATAATAATAAGGTGCCTCATAATAATAATAATAAGGTGCCTCATAATAATAATAATAAGGTGCCTCATAATAATAATAATAAGGTGCCTCATAATAATAATAATAAGGTGCCTCATAATAATAATAATAAGGTGCCTCATAATAATAATAATAAGGTGCCTCATAATAATAATAATAAGGTGCCTCATAATAATAATAATAAGGTGCCTCATAATAATAATAATAAGGTGCCTCATAATAATAATAATAAGGTGCCTCATAATAATAATAATAAGGTGCCTCATAATAATAATAATAAGGTGCCCTCATAATAATAATAATAAGGTGCCTCATAATAATAATAATAAGGTGCCTCATAATAATAATAATAAGGTGCCTCATAATAATAATAATAAGGTGCCTCATAATAATAATAATAAGGTGCCTCATAATAATAATAATAAGGTGCCTCATAATAATAATAATAAGGTGCCTCATAATAATAATAATAAGGTGCCTCATAATAATAATAATAAGGTGCCTCATAATAATAATAATAAGGTGCCTCATAATAATAATAATAAGGTGCCTCATAATAATAATAATAAGGTGCCTCATAATAATAATAATAAGGTGCCTCATAATAATAATAATAAGGTGCCTCATAATAATAATAATAAATAATAATAATAAGGTGCCTCATAATAATAATAATAAGGTGCCTCATAATAATAATAAAGGTGCCTCATAATAATAATAATAATAATAATAAGGTGCCTCATAATAATAATAATAAGGTGCCTCATAATAATAATAAGGTGCCTCATAATAATAATAATAAGGTGCCTCATAATAATAATAATAAGGTGCCTCATAATAATAATAATAAGGTGCCTCATAATAATAATAAATAATAATAATAAGGTGCCTCATAATAATAATAATAAGGTGCCTCATAATAATAATAATAAGGTGCCTCATAATAATAATAATAAGGTGCCTCATAATAATAATAATAATAATAATAAGGTGCCATCATAATAATAATAATAATAATAATAATAAGGTGCCCTAATAATAATAATAATAATAATAATAAGGGGCCTCATAATAATAATAATAATAATAAGGGGCCTCATAATAATAATAATAATAATAAGGGGCCTCATAATAATAATAATAATAATAATAATAATAGGTGCCTCATAATAATAATAATAAGGTGCCTCATAATAATAATAATAAGGTGCCTCATAATAATAATAATAAGGTGCCTCATAATAATAATAATAAGGTGCCTCATAATAATAATAATAAGGTGCCTCATAATAATAATAATAAGGTGCCTCATAATAATAATAATAAGGTGCCTCATAATAATAATAATAAGGTGCCTCATAATAATAATAATAAGGTGCCTCATAATAATAATAATAAGGTGCCTCATAATAATAATAATAAGGTGCCTCATAATAATAATAATAAGGTGCCTCATAATAATAATAATAAGGTGCCTCATAATAATAATAATAAGGTGCCTCATAATAATAATAATAAGGTGCCTCATAATAATAATAATAAGGTGCCTCATAATAATAATAATAAGGTGCCTCATAATAATAATAATAAGGTGCCTCATAATAATAATAATAAGGTGCCTCATAATAATAATAATAAGGTGCCTCATAATAATAATAATAAGGTGCCTCATAATAATAATAATAAGGTGCCTCATAATAATAATAATAAGGTGCCTCATAATAATAATAATAAGGTGCCTCATAATAATGTCAGAATAATAATCATTTCATTCAAATTCCTACCTCGTCGATAAAGGGAATGAGCACCACGGCCTCCCACTCCTGCTGTTTCCCATTAAGGTCTGTCTTGAAGTCTAGCGGGTAATATTCAATGATGCTAGAATGTTCTGATGTCATCAGGTGCTGAGGAAATAACACATGTATTTAAACTCTGTGTTTGCTAATGCTACCTGTGTATCATGCAAAAGTGTTTGTTTACCCTGTAGCATTCTGGGAGCAGGTCTTTACTAGCGGCAGGCAAAACCGCCAGGAGCTGTTCAAAAGGCAGAAATGGTGTGCCCATGTCAAAGGTCAACTTCAGATGGGATATGTCCCTTACATCAGACAGGAAAGGGGCGTAGTGGTGAGGGTAATACCTAAGAGAGAGGAAGGTATTAGCACTCAGACACACATTCAGACAGACGCGATCCAGACAGACAGACACACATCCAGACAGACAGACGATCCAGACAGACAGACGATCCAGACAGACAGACGATCCAGACAGACAGACTAACCAGCTCCATGACTGGACTCCATGGTAGTAGTAATGTAAGATCCACTGGATTCCCTCCACATAGCACTCGGCCTGTTTGGCTAAAAACTCACTGGAATAAGACAAACGCAACAAAAAGTTTGTTCCTTGGTCTTTTGAGTTTAACCCAGTGTAAAGTATAGAAATAGTGCAGTGAATAGATAGATGCTCACTCAGAAACGACCTCCACCCCCATTTTGGTCATGTAGTAGGTGCGCTTGTACTGTCTGAACTCAGTCTCAAACATGTCCTCTTCCTCACCATCCTCCTCACCAGCTTCTTCAAAACCTCTGCTGGGGACTATGTCCTTCTCCTCATCCAGAGCAGCCAGGCACAGAGTGTCATCCTGCACATTCACACCTCAATGTTAAAGTCAACACATGCATCAGTATTTGGGAGGCGCGTGCGGCATCAGTATTTGGGAGGCGCGTGCGGCATCAGTATTTGGGAGGCGCGTGCGGCATCAGTATTTGGGAGGCGCGTGCGGCATCAGTATTTGGGAGGCGCGTGCGGCATCAGTATTTGGGAGGCGCGTGCGGCATCAGTATTTGGGAGGCGCGTGCGGCATCTGTATTTGGGAGGCGCGTGCGGCATCAGTATTTGGGAGGCGCGTGCGGCATCTGTATTTGGGAGGCGCGTGCGGCATCTGTATTTGGGAGGCGCGTGCGGCATCTGTATTTGGGAGGCGCGTGCGGTATCTGCCTATGAATGATAGTAAAATAACAAACATTTGACCTTTCGACCCTTTCAACCATCACCATAAAAAGTGTTTGGTTGAAAGTAAGTCAGAGTTGGAATTAGGTCTCTGGGGTAAAAGTATGGAACAGGATTAATGGGAAGACTTAAATGTCACAATCTCACCAGGTTTTTCTTCCAGGAGTTCTTACACTTCGCTTCTTCTGCTGCTAGACCAGCTGCCTCGTTCAGGTACTTGTTACCCACTTTGCTCTCAAACCACTTCAGGTCCACAAACACATCGTTAAAATGATCCCTGTCAAACTGAGAGAAACAGACAAACAAAAAGAAACAGAGAAACTCAAGAGACTTGGAGCAAAACAATTAACATACATATTAAATTGAATAAAATGCTTGAACAGCAGCCACAAATATAAAATGTATGCATATGATCTGGATCTACTGTCCCCAATAAGATATATATATGTATGTATGTGTGTATGTATGCATGTATTCTTATTAGACTTCACTCACATAGAACACACATACACATAGGGTTGTAATCAAAGTTATTCAACCCACATAGCAAATCAGGTTTATTGTCAGAATTTACAGACATTTAGTTATTAAACAAAGCAATTGAAATAGCTCAACACACCAATGCTTCAAGTGGTTACCCAAATTCAAATGGAAGTGCTACTAGGGGTCAGGAAGAATTCCTTATGTGTGTAAACAGACTTGGCAAATAAACTTGATTCTGATAGCTGGTCTCAAAAAATGTAATTATTCAAAATGATTCCCCTTCATGGCAAGCATTAGTTGTAATTAGTAAAGCACCCTTCTGCGGTTATGACCTGCTGCAAACAAGATGGAGTCAGAAACCAGCTTCTGGCAGTGTTCCTGAGGAATCTTAGCCCATTCCGCACAAATAATGACAATCAAGCATTGGTGGAATTTGAGGTATGCCTGGGATCATTGTCCTGTTGGAAAAGTCAATGACCCACAAGCTTCAGCTTATTCACACTCATTTTATACACGCTGCAGAGCAGCCCCAGACCATCACCATTCCACCACCGTACATAACTGTAGGCAGAGTGTTCTTTATTATTCATCCTCCAGATATACTAATCATCTTCATGCCGAAAAGGGTGAATGTGGCTCATTCACATGATGTTGAGTATATTGAAGCCAGCTTTTCTTGTGCTATTGTTCTATTCAGGGGGTTGAATCATTTTGGCAAGGCATAGCAAGGGTTAGCTTAGTTAATTAGCTTAGTTAACCCTAACCCAAGGCATAGCAAGGGTTAGCTTAGTTAATTAGCTTAGTTAACACTAACCCAAGGCATAGCAAGGGTTAGCTTAGTTAATTAGCTTACTTAACCCTAACCCAAGGCATAGCAAGGGTTAGCTTAGTTAATTAGCTTAGTTAACACTAACCCAAGGCATAGCAAGGGTTAGCTTAGTTAATTAGCTTAGTTAACACTAACCCAAGGCATAGCAAGGGTTAGCTTAGTTAATTAGCTTAGTTAACCCTAACCCAAGGCATAGCAAGGGTTAGCTTAGTTAATTAGCTTAGTTGACCCTAACCCAAGGCATAGAAAGGGTTAGCTTAGTTAATTAGCTTATTTAACCCCAAACCAAGGCATAGCAAGGGTTAGCTTAGTTAATTAGCTTAGTTATCCCTAACCCAAGGCATAGCAAGGGTTAGCTTAGTTAATTAGCTTAGTTAACCCTAACCCAAGGCATAGCAAGGGTTAGCTTAGTTAATTAGCTTAGTTAACCCTAACCCAAGGCATAGCAAGGGTTAGCTTAGTTAATTAGCTTATTTAACCCCAACCCAAGGCATAGCAAGGGTTAGCTTAGTTAATTAGCTTAGTTAACCCTAACCCAGGGCATAGCAAGGGTTAGCTTAGTTAATTAGCTTAGTTAACCCTAGCCCAAGGCATTGCAAGTCACATTTTCAGTTGAATTTGGGGAACGCTTGCATTCGTTTGCCGGAGTCATTTCACTAGTTCCATGAAACTGTAATTAATGTGAAACTGTTGTTAATGTTCTGTTTGTTTTGTCTTTCATTTTAATAGATACTTATATATGCTTGGGCAATGCTTATTCCAATACAATTTCAATTGACAGAGTGAGAGACAGAATCAGAAATGGGTTGTAAAGAGTTATATCACTGATAGCGGATATTAGCGTTCTCTCATACCTCAGACAGTTTCTCCAAATACTTCTCGAAGTTGCCCAGGTTCAGGTGTCCGTTCTCATTCAAGTAACCTTGATGGGTCGAGTATTAACAGAATGTCAATTACGTTTTCCAGATTATCTGATGTTGTACTTTGTGAATTTGAGAAAATACACACTTGCATGAAATACGATGACTGCAACACACATTTACTAACACTTATCAAGCGTTTGGGCACTAGAGACACCAGACGTTCTAGTTTAACAACAGTTTTTCCCTGATTCATCCATTATGGATTTCTTTAGCTGCACAAATGTACAGGTCTTCGTTGCCTTTTTTTGCTCTTCATAATGAGCCACACATTCTCAATCTGAGACAGGTCAGGACTGCAGGCAGACCATACTAGCACCCTCACTATCCGGACCATACTAGCACCCTCACTATCCGGACCATACTAGCACCCTCACTATCCGGACCATACTAGCACCCTCACTATCCGGACCATACTAGCACCCTCACTATCCGGACCATACTAGCACCCTCACTATCCGGACCATACTAGCACCCTCACTATCCGGACCATACTAGCACCCTCACTATCCGGACCATACTAGCACCCTCACTATCCGGACCATACTAGCACCCTCACTATCCGGACCATACTAGCACCCTCACTATCCGGACCATACTAGCACCCTCACTATCCGGACCATACTAGCACCCTCACTATCCGGACCATACTAGCACCCTCACTATCCGGACCATACTAGCACCCTCACTATCCGGACCATACTAGCACCCTCACTATCCGGACCATACTAGCACCCTCACCATCCGGACCATACTAGCACCCTCACCGTCCGGACCATACTAGCACCCTCACCGTCCGGACCATACTAGCACCCTCACCGTCCGGACCATACTAGCACCCTCACCGTCCGGACCATACTAGCACCCTCACTATCCGGACCATACTAGCACCCTCACTATCCGGACCATACTAGCACCCTCACTATCCGGACCATACTAGCACCCTCACTATCCGGACCATACTAGCACCCTCACTATCCGGACCATACTAGCACCCTCACTATCCGGACCATACTAGCACCCTCACTATCCGGACCATACTAGCACCCTCACTATCCGGACCATACTAGCACCCTCACTATCCGGACCATACTAGCACCCTCACTATCCGGACCATACTAGCACCCTCACTATCCGGACCATACTAGCACCCTCACTATCCGGACCATACTAGCACCCTCACTATCCGGACCATACTAGCACCCTCACTATCTGGACCATACTAGCACCCACACTCTCTGGACCATACTAGCACCCTCACTATCCGGACCATACTAGCACCCTCACCGTCCGGACCATACTAGCACCCTCACCGTCCGGACCATACTAGCACCCTCACTGTCCGGACCATACTAGCACCCTCACTATCCGGACCATACTAGCACCCTCACTATCCGGACCATACTAGCACCCTCACTATCCGGACCATACTAGCACCCTCACTATCCGGACCATACTAGCACCCTCACTATCCGGACCATACTAGCACCCTCACTATCCGGACCATACTAGCACCCTCACTATCCGGACCATACTAGCACCCTCACTATCCGGACCATACTAGCACCCTCACTATCCGGACCATACTAGCACCCTCACTATCTGGACCATACTAGCACCCACACTCTCTGGACCATACTAGCACCCTCACTATCCGGACCATACTAGCACCCTCACTGTCCGGACCATACTAGCACCCTCACTATCTGGACTATACTAGCACCCTCACTCTCTGGACCATACTAGCACCCTCACTATCCGGACCATACTAGCACCCTCACTCTCTGGACCATACTAGCACCCACACTCTCTGGACCATACTAGCACCCACACTCTCTGGACCAACCCAGTCATCAGGAGTCCCACCCAGTTGGCCACATGACCAACCCGGTCATCAGGAGTCCCACCCAGTTGGCCACATGACCAACCCGGTCATCAGGAGTCCCACCCAGTTGGCCACATGACCAACCCGGTCATCAGGAGTCCCACCCAGTTGGCCACATGACCAACCCGGTCATCAGGAGTCCCACCCAGTTGGCCACATGACCAACCCGGTCATCAGGCGTCCCACCCAGTTGGCCACATGACCAACCCGGTCATCAGGCGTCCCACCCAGTTGGCCACATGACCAACCCGGTCATCAGGAGTCCCACCCAGTTGGCCGCATGACCAACCCGGTCATCAGGAGTCCCACTCAGTTGGCCACACTAAATAGGCAGTCCATGTTAATGGTAATATCTGTGTAACAATGTGGTTTCAACGCAGTTTCGTCCTCTAAGCATCTCAAAGTTCTCACCATTCAGTGTTGGCAGTACAGCAATGTAGGTCCGGTAGAGCAACGGTAGTGCATCATGGTTGATGTGGAGATGAGGAAGGTGTGGGATAAAGTCGTTTCCTACTAGAAAGCCCATCAAGATCCAATCGTCAATGATTCGCTCCAGGTCATACTTAAAAGAGATCTTGTTCTGTCAAAGTCAGAAAAGAATAAGATAAGATGTTATGTGGAAACAATGAAACGTAATGTGGGTGTGTGGCATGAGGGTGTGTGGCATGAGGGTGTGTGGCATGTGGGTGTGTGGCATGTGGGTGTGTGGCATGAGGGTGTGTGGCATGTGGGTGTGTGGCATGGGGGTGTGTGGCATGGGGGTGTGTGGCATGGGGGTGTGTGGCATGTGGGTGTGTGGCATGTGGGTGTGCGGCATGTGGGTGTGCGGCATGTGGGTGTGCGGCATGTGGGTGTGCGGCATGTGGGTGTGCGGCATGTGGGTGTGCGGCATGTGGGTGTGCGGCATGTGGGTGTGCGGCATGTGGGTGTGTCGCATGAGGGTGTGTGGCATGAGGGTGTGTGGCATGTGGGTGTGTGGCATGTGGGTGTGTGGCATGTGGGTGTGTGGCATGTGGGTGTGTGGCATGTGGGTGTGTGGCATGTGGGTGTGTGGCATGGCTATTTCAGGCAACATATCTTTAGCGATATAAAACGTTATTGTTACGTTGTGGTGCCGTTTTAAGTGATCAGACAAATTGGTGGTGTTTCCTTGTTTTGTGGCCACAACTTTATAACACTCCAGGCAAAGTACCTGTTTCTTGTTTCTCCCGACTCGTTGGTTGTCTAAATACAACCATCGTTTATTTAGCTAAGCATGTAAACGATCAGGAACAACGAAAACATAACGTGAATATTTTAGACAATGAAACGGTGAGTTCATGGGTTTGCTAGGTGATCGTGGATTTAAGAGGCACGAGAGAGAAGCTCCGGAACACGCATGTTGCTATCGGTTGCTACGACAACACAAACAAATTATTGCTAGTGCGCATGTCCATCATGACGTCATGGGCCAGTCAACGAGGAAGATCCAAGCTCCATGTTGGCTTTTTGAGCACTCGCATTGGAATGTACGGGGCTTCTCGCAGAACACTGTATTCAGTTCTCGTAATACATTCATGGTGCTACCGTTCTCGTAATACATTTATGGGTGCTACCCTTCTTCACATCGCATGTTCCGACGATGCGACTATCGCGCATGCGCACATCGCGATGTCGATGTTAAAACAGAATATCGTTCAGCCCTAGTGTGTGGCGCGCGCGTCGTGTGGCGCCACACAACGCGCGCGCCACGGTTTGACACCTCTGGTCTAGAGTTTATGTGCATAACAACCTTAGGATTGTCTAAACCTAATTTTTATTTGATTTGTGGCTTCAGTGTGCACGTATTACCTTCACTTCTGAGAACTCGTAGTCGATGTACTCTCTAAACAGTGAGAGGTGGAGGAGGTGAAAAGTTGTTTCCTCTGGAGCTGTTATTCTGAGAGAGAAACACAGGTCTGTTAGTTGGTTACACACAGCCATGAATGCATGTCAGTCCCACACTATTTAAAGTCACCCTCATCAAAAAGCATTTTGCATTGGGTTAGTAAATGTAAGGTTAGGGTCAACTGCAATTTAAATTAACTTAATGGACACAGGACACAACATATATAAAGCTCCCTCCCATTCACACTTATACCTCTTTTGGTTTTTCTTTCCCCCGAAGCGAACCTCTTCTCTGAGTAGCGAGAAGTGTGGCTCGTGGCTGGTGAGACCTAACATCATCTGGAAGAGGGACAACTCATTTACCAGCACACCTTCACCGACGACTGACACCGACGACTGACACCGACGACTGACACCGACGACTGACACCAACACTAACGACTGACACCAACGACTGACACCAACGACTGACACTAACGACTGACACCAACGACTGACACTAACGACTGACACTAACGACTGACACTAACGACTGACACTAACGACTGACACTAACGACTGACACTAACGACTGACACTAACGACTGACACTAACGACTGACACTAACGACTGACACTAACGACTGACACTAACGACTGACACTAACGACTGACACTAACGACTGACACTAACGACTGACACTAACGACTGACACTAACGACTGACACTAACGACTGACACTAACGACTGACACTAACGACTGACACTAACGACTGACACTAACAACTGACACTAACGACTGACACTAACGACTGACACTAACGACTAAAGACACAGACTCTCGCAATGTCATTTACTGATTACAGACTTAAGACACGTTTACAAATGCAGCCTAATTCAGATGTTTTTTTTCATTCCACCAACCAGATCCAGCATCTTGCCAAAAATGGAGCAAAAAGACAACCAATGAGGCTGCCTTTGTAAACGCAGCAATAAACATTATTACCAACATTCACAATCTCCCACAACCAGCACACACAACACGCACCAGGTCAGCATCCAGGCCGTAAAGACAGTGACGGGTGTTTGGGTTGTGGCCCGGCTTGGCGTTTTCCGAGCGGATGAACTCCATAATCTTGTGCTCTCCTTCTCCTGGTGTCTGAGGGCGAGCAAGCAAAGCAGTAATCACAGATTAACTCAAGGAACATTGCAGTCGATCTCAGTCGCATGCCAAAGCATCAGTGGAAATGTGAGATATTTAATAACGTGCACGTTTGTCCTTTGCCCTGACCTCATGTCCAGACAGGTAGACATTGACTCCCTGCCAGGCCTTGTCAGTGGACAGTTTGCTGTTGACAAAGTACTTGAGCTGCTCCTGTAGCCGGGCCATAAAGTCAGTCCCTAACAGAGGGGAAACATGATGGGGTTGTTTTAGACAACGTTATAGCGTGAAGTCTGTACAACGTAGACAACGTTATAGAGTGAAGTCTGTACAACGTAGACAACGTTATAGAGTGAAGTCTGTACAACGTAGACAACGTTATAGAGTGAAGTCTGTACAACGTAGACAACGTTATAGAGTGAAGTCTGTACAACGTAGACAACGTTATAGAGTGAAGTCTGTACAACGTAGACAACGTTATAGAGTGAAGTCTGTACAACGTAGACAACGTTATAGAGTGAAGTCTGTACAACGTAGACAACGTTATAGAGTGAAGTCTGTACAAAGTAGACAACGTTATAGAGTGAAGTCTGTACAAAGTAGACAACGTTATAGAGTGAAGTCTGTACAACGTAGACAACGTTATAGAGTGAAGTCTGTACAAAGGAGACAACGTTATAGAGTGAAGTCTGTACAAAGTAGACAACGTTATAGAGTGAAGTCTGTACAACGTAGACAACGTTATAGAGTGAAGTCTGTACAACGTAGACAACGTTATAGAGTGAAGTCTGTACAACGTAGACAACGTTATAGAGTGAAGTCTGTACAACGTAGACAACGTTATAGAGTGAAGTCTGTACAACGTAGACAACGTTATAGAGTGAAGTCTGTACAACGTAGACAACGTTATAGAGTGAAGTCTGTACAACGTAGACAACGTTATAGAGTGAAGTCTGTACAACGTAGACAACGTTATAGAGTGAAGTCTGTACAAACTATAAGGTAGACAACGCTTTAGAGGGAAATTTGCATTGTGGACAATTTATCGTAGTTTTGTTATCAAAGCACATCCCAAGCAATGGGCAAACATTATATATTTTTACAAATCACCCTTTTGGTAGTGCTCCATTGGATCTAAAATGTGCACAAATCCCAGTGTTTTGATATGCTTGTGGAAAAACATATGTTTGAAAATAAATTGGAACTATTAACCCAATTGAATTGTGTTTTTCTGAATTATTAATTACATTTGCCAAATCCATAGAGCAATAGAGTCAAATAGCCATTATGTGGATTAATGGAGCTGAAAATGCAGTCCCTGTTTTACACATGCTATCCAACTCATTTGAAATAGTTTAAGACAAGTGGATGGGTAATGTTAGCAGGCAGGGTAACACACCTGGTATAATGTAGTGTAAGACAAGTGGATGGGTAATGTTAGCAGGCAGGGTAACACACCTGGTGTAATGTAGTGTAAGACAAGTGGATGGGTAATGTTAGCAGGCAGGGTAACACACCTGGTATAATGCAGTGTAAGACAAGTCGATGGGTAATGTTAGCAGGCAGGGTAACACACCTGGTATAATGCAGTGTAAGACAAGTCGATGGGTAATGTTAGCAGGCAGGGTAACACACCTGGTGTAATGTAGTGTAAGACAAGTGGATGGGTAATGTTAGCAGGCAGGGTAACACACCTGGTTTAATGCAGTGTAAGACATGTGGATGGGTAATGTTAGCAGGCAGGGTAACACACCTGGTGTAATGTAGTGTAAGACAAGTGGATGGGTAATGTTAGCAGGCAGGGTAACACACCTGGTGTAACGTAGTGTAAGACAAGTGGATGGGTAATGTTAGCAGGCAGGGTAACACACCTGGTATAATGTAGTGTAAGACAAGTGGATGGGTAATGTTGGCAGGCAGGGTTACACACCTGGTATAATGTAGTGTAAGACAAGTGGATGGGTAATGTTAGCAGGCAGGGTAACACACCTGGTGTAACGTAGTGTAAGACAAGTGGATGGGTAATGTTAGCAGGCAGGGTAACACACCTGGTATAATGTAGTGTAAGACAAGTGGATGGGTAATGTTAGCAGGCAGGGTTACACACCTGGTATAATGTAGTGTAAGACAAGTGGATGGGTAATGTTAGCAGGCAGGGTAACACACCTGGTGTAACGTAGTGTAAGACAAGTGGATGGGTAATGTTAGCAGGCAGGGTTACACACCTGGTATAATGTAGTGTAAGACAAGTGGATGGGTAATGTTAGCAGGCAGGGTAACACACCTGGTGTAACGTAGTGTAAGACAAGTGGATGGGTAATGTTAGCAGGCAGGGTTACACACCTGGTATAATGTAGTGTAAGACAAGTGGATGGGTAATGTTAGCAGGCAGGGTAACACACCTGGTGTAACGTAGTGTAAGACAAGTGGATGGGTAATGTTAGCAGGCAGGGTAACACACCTGGTATAATGTAGTGTAAGACAAGTGGATGGGTAATGTTAGCAGGCAGGGTTACACACCTGGTATAATGTAGTGTAAGACAAGTGGATGGGTAATGTTAGCAGGCAGGGTAACACACCTGGTGTAACGTAGTGTAAGACAAGTGGATGGGTAATGTTAGCAGGCAGGGTTACACACCTGGTATAATGTAGTGTAAGACAAGTGGATGGGTAATGTTAGCAGGCAGGGTAACACACCTGGTGTGATGCAGTTGGAGTCAAAGCGGGCCTCAGTGGGTAAGACTTCTCCTTTTTCCAGTGCTTTCTTTATCTTGTCCTCTGCCTCTTTGGCCGACCTTAACACGAAATATCAGTGATTGATTGAATTACATTTTTTTGTTTTTTTTACAGCTATGTAGTTCCTGTCAACAATACAGCCCAAAAGTTTTCATAATGACCACTACCTAAATCTCCTGCCTCTCTGCTGGTTCATCTTGGCCCGTGGAGCAACTCCGTCTACAGCCATGAAGAACACTTTCCTGGGCTTAATAATTCTGAAGAGCACCTCAAGGTAGTGAAATATGTCAGCAAAAATCTTCTCTTCTGAGATACGAAAATGGACATCCTCGTCGTTTGGGTGAGAGCACTGGTGGATGATCCCATTCATATCTAGGTAGAGGTTATCGAACTCAGGAATCTGAAGGAAAAAGGGTGAAGTTTGTCTGTCAATAGTAAAAGGATAGTAAAAGCTTTCAATCGCATGAACACATCTGCTTCTGGTCAGGTTTAATATACATAATGCAAGAGGTTTACTATTTTGTTTTGTTCATAGCAGTCATTGAATGCAGTAGGATCATTCGCTCCCCAAGAGTGACTTGGTACACCACGGAAATACTCTGGATGACGCAGGTCAACATTCTAAGTAATTACTTTTTCAATATTATTTACTTAGATAAACACAAGTGGCATGTGCATTATTCACGCACTAAAAGTTATGTGTCATGATAATCTACTGTGGATGTTAATATCACTAAATTACGTTAGTTTAAATAAAAGGAAAGAAAGTAGTTAGCTAGTAATATTAGCCATGAACTATGTTATTTTAACGTTTAAATATGAATTACAATAGTCATTTGGCTAATGTAACATTACAGTTATGGGTCTGATATATTTAGCTAGCCTCAACAGTAACATTATATTAAACAGTTATGGGTCTGGTATATTTAGCTAGTCTCAACCATAACATTACAGTTATGGGTCTGATATATTTAGCTAGCCTCAACAGTAACATTATATTAAACAGTTATGGGTCTGGTATATTTAGCTAGTCTCAACAGTAACATTATATTAAACAGTTATGGGTCTGGTATATTTAGCTAGTCTCAACCATAACATTACAGTTATGGGTCTGATATATTTAGCTAGCCTCAACAGTAACATTATATTAAACAGTTATGGGTCTGGTATATTTAGCTAGTCTCAACAGTAACATTATATTAAACAGTTATGGGTCTGGTATATTTAGCTAGTCTCAACCGTAACATTATATTAAACAGTTATGGGTCTGGTATATTTAGCTAGCCTCAACCATAACATTACAGTTATGGGTCTGATATATTTAACTAGCCTCAACAGTAACATTACATTAAACAGTTATGGGTCTGCTATATTTACCTAGCCTAAACCGTAACATTAGTTATGGGCCTGCTATATTTAGCTAGCCTAAACCGTAACATTAGTTATGGGCCTGCTATATTTACCTAGCCTAAACCGTAACATTACAGTTAAGGGCCTGCTATATTTAGCTAGCCTCAACCGTAACATAACAGTTATGGGCCTGCTATATTTACCTAGCCTCAGCCATAACCATAACATAACAGTTATGGGCCTGCTACATTTAGCTAGCCTCAACAGTAACATTACAGTTATGGGTCTGCTATATTCAGCTAGCCTCAACCATAACATTAGTTATGGGTCTGCTATATTTACCTAGCCTCAGCCATAACCATAACATAACAGTTATGGGCCTGCTACATTTAGCTAGCCTCAACAGTAACATTACAGTTATGGGTCTGCTATATTCAGCTAGCCTCAACCATAACATTAGTTATGGGTCTGCTATATTTACCTAGCCTCAGCCATAACCATAACACTAACAGTTATGGGCCTGCTATATTCAGCTAGCCTCAACAGTAACATTACAGTTATGGGTCTGCTATATTCAGCTAGCCTCAACCATAACATAACAGTTATGGGTCTGCTATATTCAGCTAGCCTCAACCATAACATTAGTTATGGGTCTGCTATATTTACCTAGCCTCAGCCATAACCATAACACTAACAGTTATGGGCCTGCTATATTCAGCTAGCCTCAACAGTAACATTACAGTTATGGGTCTGCTATATTCAGCTAGCCTCAACCATACCTTTACGTTCGCTAGCTAGCAATCGGTGTCATACCTGATGTTCCTTGACAACTTCACTCAGACACGGGTATCGCTCTGAAATCCATCGATAGAATTTCGGCACTCCCATCTTGACCGCAAACTCTTCCCGTTTAATTGAATGTATAAAATGTCAAGAGAGAAGTTGTCTTTGTGCGGTGTAAGTGGTTTAATTTCTGTAGCTAGCTGTAAAATATAAGAGGTTTAATTTCTGTAGCTAGCTGTAAAATGTAAGAGGTTTAATTTCTGTAGCTAGCTGTAAAATGTAAGAGGTTTAATTCCTCTAGCAGCTGTGAAATGTAAGAGGTTTAGATTCTGTAGCTAGCTGTAAATGTACAGCCAGTAAAACAAACCGGGTGGAATCAATGACGTAATAACCAAAGTCAACTCTCAAACTAAAAAAAAATCGATTTTTCTTAGCTCTGTAACTTCATACTAAATATATTTAATTTCCAAACTAAGAATTAAAGTCAAGATTTAAATAATAAAAATATCAAATATGTGGTAAGTTTTCTATTTAGTTTGATATACTTTCTATATCGTGCATTGGTGGATTTGGTCCGGCGTAACTCGCCGTTATTACATTAGTTCCACGTTAACAAAAATTAAAAACGCCCATCTCATGAATAAATAAAATGACAGGTATTAAATGTGGCTCTTATTTATTTACCCTAAGCGTCCCTTACCTATGTAAACCATTTCTACAAAGGTGATCAATTTACAAAGCTCGCTGTCGTGACTGAGCAACTATAAAAACAATAAGGCGTTACAATTATATAAAGACACTTGTAATTGCATAGCTCTATGATCCGTTAGAGGCGTGCATGTTTCGGATATTTGCAGAGGCAACATTTCTTAAGGTTTCTGTTATTAACCAATAGGGATCAACAACGTTAGGTCAGTAAACGGTCACTGGGAGCTTGACATTGGAGTGCTAGACAGAATATTGGTCGACAGGGTTTGTACAAGTACCGTAATCGACCGTAAATGCACTTGGACTGTTGAACTGCTGGCAATTAGCCCCCTCAAGTGGCCATCTAGTATATTACAAATATATTCATGATGGCTGATTAACGGGGTTTATTATGCGGGAGCCAGCAAGAGTTAAGCTCCTGCAAATACGGCCAAAATGAGACCTAGAGGCAGCTGACTTCGCATACTTGTACTAGTAGCCAGTAGTTAAAATATTAAAAACTACTGCAAAATAGGAAGTAGGACTCCCCTAACTTTCCGAATCGAACTTTTGCCAATATAACCACTACTGCCTAGTATACATAATGTCCCTCGTTGAGCATACGAAGAAAAATGTTAATGCGATTTAAAATATAAAGAACGCATATAAATTGTAAAGTGTAGCCAGTGGCGCACCTAGAGTCCACAACAAGAATGCAGCGCTGTGGGGATTGTTAACCAAAACCGGAAACAAACATGGCGACACTGTCTGTAGCCGGAGAGCCTTTAGAGATGGAAGGTAAGTGAATATTTAAAACGAAGCAACACTCATATTTTAAAATAAAATAGGAGACACAATATTTATATAAAAACCAATATTTTCCCAGCTGTATATCGATAGGTTATTGTTTTTGGGGCAGCATGACTATACCTCTAGTTAGCTAGCTAACCCGTAACGTTAACCCAACGCTAGCTGTTAGCTTGACTCGTAGCTAGCTAACGTAACGTTAATCTAACCCAACGCTAGCTGTTAGCTTGACTCGTAGCTAGCTAACGTAACGTTAATCTAACCCAACGCTAGCTGTTAGCTTGACTCGTAGCTAGCTAACGTAACGTTAATCTAACCCAACGCTAGCTGTTAGCTTGACTCGTAGCTAGCTAACGTAACGTTAATCTAACCCAACGCTAGCTGTTAGCTTGACTCGTAGCTAGCTAACGTAACGTTAATCTAACCCAACGCTAGCTGTTAGCTTGACTCGTAGCTAGCTAACGTAACGTTAATCTAACCCAACGCTAGCTGTTAGCTTGACTCGTAGCTAGCTAACGTAACGTTAATCTAACCCAACGCTAGCTGTTAGCTTGACTCGTAGCTAGCTAACGTAACGTTAATCTAACCCAACGCTAACTGTTAGCTTGACTCGTAGCTTTATCTGTCCATGCCCGTTTGTTTTCGTTTGCCAGCATTCAGCCATATACTTAGCGTAACAAGCTAGTGGGTCTAATCCTGCATTGCTGTAAATGTTGTGTTTATGTACTAACTAGGTACAGTCTCATAATATGGTTGGTCCCTACAGTGTCACACAGTGTCATAATATGGTTGGTCCCTACAGTGTCACACAGTGTCATAATATGGTTGGTCCCTACAGTGTCACACAGTGTCATAATATGGTTGGTCCCTACAGTGTCACACAGTGTCATAATATGGTTGGTCCCTACAGTGTCACACATTGTCATAATATGGTTGGTCCCTACAGTGTCACACAGTGTCATAATATGATTGGGCGACATGTTAGTCAAAATTCTGTCATATTTCAAAACATCTAGGTCTGAAAAAAATGCTAGTTATCTTCATGTTACTTGGTAATGAAGTACGTGCTAATAAAACTACAGTATCAACCAGTACATTTTAGGCAAAGCCACAGCTGAAACCATGTTAGATCAACTACGCTTGTTCAAATGTATTTAGATTTCCCTAACTGGCCAAACGTCATTATTTGTTTGTTTTTTTGTTGCTGATTAGATTCTCTTGATTCCCTGTTTGTAGTGGACCGAAAAGGTGAGTCAGAGGAGTCTGGAGATGATGAGACCCGGAGGAGAAGCATTAACGGGGAGGTTGTGCCTAGCCAGACTCCTTCCACAGGTGATACCTCAAACAAATTGTTACAGATGCAATCAAACTTACTGTTTTAGTACCTTTCTCTATTGCTAGAACATCAACTGAAAGCTTATACACCCAACCACTCATAGCATTCATAACATACATTTTGCAGATATCAATTTGATAATTACATTTCTCTAGTCGTAGTAGTTGAAGTTTGTGTTGTTAAGACTGACATTACTTTTACTTTTTATAAATACAGAATCACTTTTTTTCTCGCTTTTTTGCTTGATTTTGGTATTGAAGAAAATACAATGGTAAAAGTTGATAGTGGCTGTGGTTTAAACCCAAGTGGACTCTTTAAGGAGGCAATAACGCACCATACACTTAGTACTGCCGTGTCCGATGTGGATTTGTCGTCCAACTGCACCTTTTCTGGGTTTGTGTTGCAGATGTGTGATTTAGCTTGAAGTTTTGGCTGTTAAAACCTCATCCTTACTAATATCTGACTTTATCATTTTCAGTGAAAGAGGAGTCTCCTGTTGATATGGGTACCATAAGCCTTGATCCAGAAGAAGAGGTGTGCTTCAATTAGGCAGTTTTGTCAGTTTACCTCCAGTAGTTATGAATGTTTTTAAATGTACTTCTGTCCCATCATACCCACCTGTCTCCTATTTCCAGGATGTTGATCTTGTTCATTGTCGGATTGGGAAAATTGAGGGACTGGAGGTGTTGACGAAGGCTAAGGTAAGTAGGTGGACACATTTTAGTGAAAACATCAGTTAACTATTTAGAGAAAACATAAGGGATATTATAAACCTGAGGTTTTAAGGTCCGCTGTCTACAACACAGTATGACCGCTACGTGTCTCTGGTGTGTGTCTGCCTATAGACACTCTCTCTAAGGCAAAACCTGATCAAGAAGATTGAGAACCTGGATACGTTAGGGACGCTAAAGGAGCTCGACCTCTATGACAACCAGATTCGCAAACTGGAGAACCTGCAGCTCCTCACAGAGCTATAGTGAGTGATGGGACCAAGCACAGTTGCACACTGCCCAATACAAATGACTTGAAGTGGTGTCAGTATAACGTGGTGTCAGTATAACGTGGTGTCAGTATAACGTGGTGTCAGTATAACGTGGTGTCAGTATAACGTGGTGTCAGTATAACGTGGTGTCAGTATAACGTGGTGTCAGTATAACGTGGTGTCAGTATAACGTGGTGTCAGTATAACGTGGTGTCAGTATAACGTGGTGTCAGTATAACGTGGTGTCAGTATAACGTGGTGTCACGTGGTGTATAACGTGGTGTCAGTATAACGTGGTGTCAGTATAACGTGGTGTCAGTATAACGTGGTGTCAGTATAACGTGGTGTCAGTATAACGTGGTGTCAGTATAACGTGGTGTCAGTATAACGTGGTGTCAGTATAACGTGGTGTCAGTATAACGTGGTGTCAGTATAACGTGGTGTCAGTATAACGTGGTGTCAGTATAACGTGGTGTCAGTATAACGTGGTGTCAGTATAACGTGGTGTCAGTATAACGTGGTGTCAGTATAACGTGGTGTCAGTATAACGTGGTGTCAGTATAACGTGGTGTCAGTATAACGTGGTGTCAGTATAACGTGGTGTCAGTGAGCAGACTTTCTCTTATAAACGTTAATAATGTTTATGTAATTATCCCTATTAACACTGACTAACCCCTTGTCACTTCCTGCTTAACATTTTCATCAACCTTTGGTGCACCGTCTAAAAATGCCTGAATAAATGTTTCACTTTGATCTGCAGTCAGCTGGACGTGTCCTTTAACCTGATCAGGAAGGTGGAGGGTCTGGAGCACCTGACAGAGCTGAAGAAGCTTTTCCTGCTACACAACAAGATCAGCCACATCACCAACCTGGACCATCTTACCAACCTGGAGATGCTTGAGCTGGGCTCCAACCGCATCCGGGTGAGACAGCAGTCTAGGGAACAGATCATAAACTGCTACATGGACATGAGACAGCAGTCTAGGGAACAGATCATAAACTGCTACATGGACATGAGACAGCAGTCTAGGGAACAGATCATAAACTCCTACATGAGACAGCAGTCTAGGGAACAGATCATAAACTCCTACATGAGACAGCAGTCTAGGGAACAGATCATAAACTCCTACACAGACATGAGACAGCAGTCTAGGGAACAGATCATAAACTCCTACATGAGACAGCAGTCTAGGGAACAGATCATAAACTCCTACATGAGACAGCAGTCTAGGGAACAGATCATAAACTGCTACAATCAGCCAATTGAGCGCTGAGCATTTTATTCCATGTGATTGACATGAGAATGTCTGGTTTTTAGTAACTTATGGTCACTGATAATAACATTACTTACGGTAATGGATCATATTCATATCCCCTCATATTCATAACAATACTATTTTTGTCCAATCCGTATGTACAGAAAGTTGAATACCTTTGGAGTAGAGCATGCGCATACTTTGACTTGGGTGTGAGTGCGCGTGCCTCTGTGTTTCCAGTTAATAGAGAATTTAGACGGGCTGACCTCCTTGACCAGTCTGTTTCTGGGAACCAATAAGATCACTCAGCTGCAGCATCTAGAAGGCCTTCACAACTTGACAGTCCTCAGCATCCAGGTACACACACACAAACGCTGTGGCTCATGGCTGCCCAACCCACAGGTTTGACTAACAACATTTTTAACTGGCAAATATGCTAAAAATGTATAGTAACAATCCTGAGATAAATGATGGTTGGCTGTCTGGTTGGTGAACAGAACAACATGATTTGTTACATTGTCAGCTTGTGTGTTGGAACCAGAAACATTTAGTTTTATCTAGACCTAGGGTAGGCTACAAAGCAAATTATTAAAATCAGTTGTGTAAAAATAGTGTGAGAACAACTTTCTTTGTCAATTTCGTGTATTGTGTAGACCGTTTCCCTGTTTACAAAAAAGCTAACAGAGATTTCTATTTTCTATTTCTCCAGAGTAACCGCATCACCAAGATGGCGGGTCTGCATGGTCTGGTCAACCTGAAGGAGCTGTATCTTAGTCACAACGGTATTGAGGTTATTGAGGGGCTGGAGAACAACGTGAGTAACCAGAAGCCATCAGGCAGCCACCATTTGAATAATAATATGCTCCAAACTGTGTACACAGGCAGCCACCATTTGAATAATAATATGCTCCAAACTGTGTACACAGGCAGCCACCATTTGAATAATAATATGCTCCAAACTGTGTACACAGGCAGCCACCATTTGAATAGTAATATGCTCCAAACTGTGTACACAGGCAGCCACCATTTGAATAATAATATGCTCCAAACTGTGTACACAGGCAGCCACCATTTGAATAATGATATGCTCCAAACTGTGTACACAGGCAGCCACCATTTGAATAATAATATGCTCCAAACTGTGTACCCAAAGCCAGTTCATTTAGTCATTTGCGATCTAATTATCCACAATAAAGTTTTGGCAGCATGTTGCCTAATGGTAAATTATCTGCTTCAAATTCATTTGAATTGATGTCACAATTTAAGCACTGTGTTTGTCGATATACAGAAAAAGCTGACCACTCTGGACATAGCAGCTAACCGGGTGAAGAAAATTGAAAACATTCGCCATTTAACTGAACTACAGGAATTTTGGGTAAGGTTTGTGGTGAAGTATTGGAGCGAGGGAATAAAGATGTATTAGTCAATGAATACAAATTCGTACCACTTTTCAGATGTGGAGTTTTAATATTGCAGATGGGAAAACGAGTCATCATAATCAAATTATCTTCATCCTTTGTAGTGTTGGCAAGATGTTTCATTGGCTTATCCATGGTGTCATAGAGTTTGCACAAAAATGTGTAGCACTGTGGAGGTTATGTTTAAATATCCATGGTGTCATATATAGTTTGCACAAACATGTGTAGCACTGTGGAGGTTATGTATAAATATCCATGGTGTCATATAGTTTGCACAAACATGTGTAGCACTGGAGATTATGTTTAAATATCCATGGTGTCATAGAGTTTGAACAAACATGTGTAGCACTGTGGAGGTTGTTTAAATATCCATGGTGTCATAGAGTTTGCACAAACATGTGTAGCACTGTGGAGGTTATGTTTAAATATCCATGGTGTCATATAGTTTGAACAAACATGCGTAGCACTGTGGAGGTTATGTTTAAATATCCATGGTGTCATATATAGTTTGCACAAACATGTGTAGCACTGGAGATTATGTTTAAATATCCATGGTGTCATATATAGTTTGCACAAACATGTGTAGCACTGTGGCGGTTATGTTTAAATATCCATGGTGTCATATAGTATCCATGGTGTCATAAGTCCCATTCTGTTGACCACAATAAAATGTCATTTCTATGCTAAATGTGTTATCTCCCAGATAAGTTTAACCTGCTCCATGACTTTCTCTCCAGATGAATGATAATCAAATTGAGAATTGGTCCGATCTGGACGAGCTGAAGAACGCCAAAGGCCTGGAGACAGTGTACTTGGAGAGAAACCCGTTACAGAAGGACCCTCAATACCGCCGTAAAATCATGCTAGCTCTGCCCACCGTACGCCAAATTGACGCTACCTTCATCCGTTTCTGACCCGATGTCTTGCCCAATGGTTCAACCACACAGTGTTCTACCCCACTTTCTCACCACCTCATGGACCTACGCTTACTGCATTGCTCTCATTGACCACAGATGCGTTGAATACACAGACGAGTTGCTTACCACCATCAACACTACACACACACACACACACACACACACACACACACACATACATTTTGACTGTTGCTTCCTCTTGCTTGTCAAACTTAAACATACATAGCTGCACACCACCTTACTAACACTAGTGTGTAATTGCTTACATGCTTATTAATTTTTCCCAGAATTGGACTGGCTATGTGCTGGGAGGAGCCGAGGGATGTGCTGGGAGGAGCCGAGGGATGTGCTGGGAGGAGCCGAGGGATGTGCTGGGAGGAGCCGAGGGATGTGCTGGGAGGAGCCGAGGGATGTGCTGGGAGGAGCCGAGGGATGTGCTGGGAGGAGCCGAGGGATGTGCTGGGAGGAGCCGAGGGATGTGCTGGGAGGAGCCGAGGGATGTGCTGGGAGGAGCCGAGGGATGTGCTGGGAGGAGCCGAGGGATGTGCTGGGATGTGCTGGGAGGAGCCGAGGGATGTGCTGGGAGGAGCCGAGGGATGTGCTGGGAGGAGCCGGGGGATGTGCTGGGAGGAGCCGGGGGATGTGCTGGGAGGAGCCGGGGGATGTGCTGGGAGGAGCCGGGGGATGTGCTGGGAGGAGCCGGGGGATGTGCTGGGAGGAGCCGGGGGATGTGCTGGGAGGAGCCGGGGGATGTGCTGGGAGGAGCCGAGGGATGTGCTGGGAGGAGCCGAGGGATGTGCTGGGAGGAGCCGAGGGAGTGTCAAAAAGACCCCTTCCCCTTATTTTATACACACCTGCCCTTTCTGTTTCTTGCCTGGTTTCCACTTAGTGTGTAGGAACACCAGCCCCTCTATGTTGGTCCTAGTTTGTTTTTGAAGAGGGGAAAATGACACGATGTGAGCAAGCTATATTTTTTTGTCTAACTAATTGCACTGCGTATGTCTAGAAGGTGTTAGGTAGTCTGGTCTTTTGGACAATTTGAGTGGTTGTGCAGGTGTTGACTGTTTTATTCAGGAAGGTCTACGCTGACCAGACATGAATTTTATTTTAAAGAATGTAAAATGATCAAATGTGTAAGATGTGATGCTACAGTAACCGCTGTCTTCAGCGCTGCAGGGACCGGTGATGCTACAGTAACCGCTGTCTTCAGCGCTGCAGGGACCGGCGTAGATGTATCCTAGTTGGTTGTCATGTGGATATTGAACTCATAACTACGAACTGCTCCCATACTGTAGTTGAATAATACAATAATAAATATATGCCATTTAAAAGACACTGTTATTTATAGTGACTCATGTACATGCGTCTTAAAAGGTGGATCTGGGAATTGAACTCCCTATCTGGGCATTGCAAGCCCCAGGCCCTACCAACGGAGCTAGATATGAATTACTACATTACACACAGATAAATAAATAAAGTGCATTAAACACGTTGTATATACAGTACATACATACAATATATCCATACATACAGTACATGTGAATTACTAAATTACACACAGACAAATAGGTAAAGTGCATTAAACACGTTGTCTAATTCACTTGGTTGCAAGTTCAAACTGCTGGACTGAACACAACATATCACTCCCTGACACATCAAAAAAGCCTACTATTAGCAGTTATATAACTAGTTAGCTTCTGGACTGTGATTGAAATTGTATTTTTATTTATCCAGGGAGACACATTAAGACCGAGGACTCATTAGCAAATGTTCCTGGGAACATCAACTCACACAAACAACAACAATTAGGACAAACGCAAACAATGAACAGATATACCGACATAAGATAAATCATCTCGGTCAGTTAAAACTAACACAATTATCACTATAATATAATTTATTTTTATTGGCCCAGGGCACCCAAATGAAAATTCGAACAAAATTCTTAATTGGATACTATTACACAGCTGAGATGCTGATGTCAAAGATTCTAATGTCAAGTAAAACTGTTATCCTGTAGGATTTGCCTAAAGCAATTCAGTTGTTTTTGTCTGTAGTTTTTGGATTTATTCTACTTTGTTTCTTTTAAACTATTTGTTAACATCTCTGGGAGATGTTCTACTTTGTAAATATTTATAATTTTCTTATATTCAATACTCTAATAGATGTGAGTTTGCAAATATGTTAAATACAACTAATTAATTAAATTATCAATTAGTCAGGGTGGTACTGTATCCTCATACATGTTGTTATGGAGAAAATTATGTCAATTACACAATCTATTAACATTTCCTTCCCAGTGAATTGTCCATGAAATAGCTTTTTTGCCTCATGAGTGCAAATGTAGAATTACATTACAAGTATATGTAAATGAGTGCAAATGTAGAATTACATTACAGGTATATGTAAATGAGTGCACATGTAGAATTACATTACAGGTATATGTAAATGAGTGCAAATGTAGAATTACATTACAGGTATATGTAAATGAGTGCAAATGTAGAATTACATTAGATTACATGAAAATGCATACTATTTCAATGAATGACTCCTTTTGGAAACGTTGTCAGTTCTATGTAACATCTGTACAACTAGTTTATGAATTGCATTATTTATTAATATTTTCTGCTTAAGTTTAATTACATTTGACACAGCGCTTGGTTGACAGTTTCTGAACTGATTGTATTATAAAAGATGAAATAATAAAGTTAATTCAAATTGCAAGATTTTCCACAAATTATTATGCCACAACGAACATATTGAGTTGTACATAACTAGTGCATGAGTCCATAATGTAGACAATAAGGCATAAGGTTGTGTGGTATATGTCCATAATTTAAACAATAAGGCATAATGTTGTGTGGTATATGTCCATAATTTAAACAATAAGGCATAAGGTTATGTGGTATATGTCCATAATGTAGACAATAAGGCATAAGGTTGTGTGGTATATGTCCATAATGTAGACAATAAGGCATAAGTTTGTGTGGTATATGTCCATAATGTAGACAATAAGGCATAAGGTTGTGTGGTATATGTCCATAATGTAGACAATAAGGCATAAGGTTGTGTGGTATATGTCCATAATGTAGACAATAAGGCATAAGGTTGTGTGGTATATGTCCATAATGTAGACAATAAGGCATAAGGTTGTGTGGTATATGTCCATAATGTAGACAATAAGGCATAAGGTTATGTGGTATATGTCCATAATGTAGACAATAAGGCATAAGGTTGTGTGGTATATGTCCATAATGTAGACAATAAGGCATAAGGTTGTGTGGTATATGTCCATAATGTAGACAATAAGGCATAAGGTTGTGTGGTATATGTCCATAATGTAGACAATAAGGCATAAGGTTATGTGGTATATGTCCATAATGTAGACAATAAGGCATAAGGTTGTGTGGTATATGTCCATAATGTAGACAATAAGGCATAAGGTTGTGTGGTATATGTCCATAATGTAGACAATAAGGCATAAGGTTGTGTGGTATATGTCCATAATGTAGACAATAAGGCATAAGGTTGTGTGGTATATGTCCATAATGTAGACAATAAGGCATAAGGTTGTGTGGTATATGTCCATAATGTAGACAATAAGGCTGTGTAGGTGGGTGGGTGGTACAGAGAAGTCATGTCGGCTTAGACACAACCAAATTATTGGTGGATAAACTGTGTAGGCCTACTGTACAAATGTTTACTTTCAGTTGAAAGTTCCCTCATTGTTGATACTTTAGCTTCACGTTAATAAATATGTCAAACGCTCAAGTGGTTAGGTTAAATACAGGGCAGTCCAAAGTATTCTCCAACAGTAACACAGGTTTTGTTGTTTTTAGCTTTCTAATACATCACATTAGATTGATATGAAACAATTACTTGGAGTCCTTTACACAGCTTTAATGGATGGTTTTTGCACCTAAAAACTGTGAACGAAGTAGTAATTACATCCATTTTTACTATCAGTCAATGTAGTCAAACCAGAAATAACCAGTGAAGATAAGATAATAATAAGCAGTGCACTACATTACCCACATCTTTTAATAATAATCAGTGAAATACATTACCCATATTTAATAATAATAATCAGTGAAATACATTACCCATATCTGATAATAATAAGCAGTGAACTACATTACCCATATTTCATAAGGAGTCTGAATGACGTAGACATCCAGGCAAACCTCGCGAGTACAGAACGGCAGGACGCACGCGCAACATTAGTGTTGTTGTTGGTGGCGTAAGATGGCGGCGCTCGGGGATGCATCAGCTCCGGGTGTGAATGGGTTAATACAACAGTTCACAGCGATTACAGGTAAAATTTGTGTTTCCTTTAGTTGTTGTCATGATCACGTTTTCTTACATGACTTCCAAAAGGGGAATGTCGCCTAAGCATCACAAAAAGCTGCGCAGGGGGAATATGTGGAGATTGATGCTAACCAGCTAACCCCTCTGTTATACAGGGGGAATATGTGGAGATTGATGCTAACCAGCAAACCCCTCTGTTATACAGGGGGAATATGTGGAGATTGATGCTAACCAGCAAACCCCTCTGTTATACAGGGGGAATATGTGGAGATTGATGCTAACCCCTCTGTTATACAGGGGGAATATTTGGAGATTGATGCTAACCAGCTAACCCCTCTGTTATACAGGGGGAATATGTGGAGATTGATGCTAACCAGCTAACCCCTCTGTCATACAGGGGAATATGTGGAGATTGATGCTAACCCCTCTGTTATACAGGGGGAATATGTGGAGATTGATGCTAACCAGCTAACCCCTCTGTTATACAGGGGGAATATGTGGAGATTGATGCTAACCCCTCTGTTATACAGGGGGAATATGTGGAGATTGATGCTAACCAGCTAACCCCTCTGTTATACAGGGGGAATATGTGGAGATTGATGCTAACCAGCTAACCCCTCTGTCATACAGGGGGAATATGTGGAGATTGATGCTAACCCCTCTGTTATACAGGGGAATATGTGGAGATTGATGCTAACCAGCTAACCCCTCTGTTATACAGGGGGAATATGTGGAGATTGATGCTAACCCCTCTGTTATACAGGGGGAATATGTGGAGATTGATGCTAACCAGCTAACCCCTCTGTCATACAGGGGGAATGTGTGGAGATTGATGCTAACCAGCAAACCCCTCTGTTATACAGGGGGAATATGTGGAGATTGATGCTAACCAGCTAACCCCTCTGTCATACAGGGGAATGTGTGGAGATTGATGCTAACCCCTCTGTTATACAGGGGAATATGTGGAGATTGATGCTAACCAGCTAACCCCTCTGTTATACAGGGGGAATATGTGGAGATTGATGCTAACCAGCTAACCCCTCTGTCATACAGGGGGAATATGTGGAGATTGATGCTAACCAGCTAACCCCTCTGTTATACAGGGGGAATATGTGGAGATTGATGCTAACCCCTCTGTTATACAGGGGGAATATGTGGAGATTGATGCTAACCAGCTAACCCCTCTGTTATACAGGGGGAATATGTGGAGATTGATGCTAACCAGCTAACCCCTCTGTTATACAGGGGAATATGTGGAGATTGATGCTAACCCCTCTGTTATACAGGGGGAATATGTGGAGATTGATGCTAACCAGCTAACCCCTCTGTTATACAGGGGAATATGTGGAGATTGATGCTAACCAGCTAACCCCTCTGTTATACAGGGGCAATATGTGGAGATTGATGCTAACCAGCTAACCCCTCTGTTATACAGGGGGAATATGTGGAGATTGATGCTAACCCCTCTGTTATACAGGGGGAATATGTGGAGATTGATGCTAACCAGCTAACCCCTCTGTTATACAGGGGGAATATGTGGAGATTGATGCTAACCAGCTAACCCCTCTGTTATACAGGGGGAATATGTGGAGATTGATGCTAACCCCTCTGTTATACAGGGGGAATATGTGGAGATTGATGCTAACCAGCTAACCCCTCTGTTATACAGGGGGAATATGTGGAGATTGATGCTAACCAGCTAACCCCTCTGTTATACAGGGGCAATATGTGGAGATTGATGCTAACCAGCTAACCCCTCTGTTATACAGGGGGAATATGTGGAGATTGATGCTAACCCCTCTGTTATACAGGGGGAATATGTGGAGATTGATGCTAACCAGCTAACCCCTCTGTTATACAGGGGGAATATGTGGAGATTGATGCTAACCAGCTAACCCCTCTGTTATACAGGGGGAATATGTGGAGATTGATGCTAACCAGCTAACCCCTCTGTTATACCGGGGGAATATGTGGAGATTGATGCTAACCAGCTAACCCCTCTGTTATACAGGGGGAATATGTGGAGATTGATGCTAGAAACCGTCTGTGTAGTCAACTGAATGGAGATTATAACTTTTTACATAAAATGATCCCCAGGAAAGATTTGTGTGTGTCAGCCGGTAACATTTCCTTCCAGTTACCCCTAAAGTAATTATGACTAAGTGACTGTAACTATGAGAAATAACTAGCCACATCATGGGCATATTTTGGGGGAATGAACGTGTGAGACCCATCTATTTCTCTATTTGAGCTAACCTCAGCTAGGCTCCACCTTATGAAGCAATGGTGGCTGAAACACCCTGTCAATGCTGAAGCCACGAATGCTGAAGCCACGAATGCTGAAGCCACGAATGCTGAAGCCATGAATGCTAAAGCACAACAACATCTGTCTGCTAAAGCGTTGCCGTAACTAAGTTTTCACGGATATGCAGAATGGTGCTTTGTTAAAAACTGTTATGGTGGCATTTTAGACATTCCACGCAAATGTTTGTGATCATATTATACACTCAGAATGGAAAGTGAAACGGATATGCGCAATAAACACGATAAACCCGTAACCATCACGCACATAATTTAAAGCAGAGATGAAAGTTTCACAGTAAAGGTGCCATTATCCAACAACCTAAAAAAAATCCAACAAAAACCACGCATGCGCAAAGCTGCCAGGTTATGTCATTGGTGAATCCTGATTAGCTCTAATTCCTTATTGATCTTATAGTATGTATTGCATAATTGTTACATGATTTTACTTACTAATGTATACTTGGTCTGTGTGTGTTTTAAATGCATTCTTCTCAGGTGCCACAGATAGTGTGGGTAAGCATATGCTGGAAGCATGTAACAACAATCTAGAAATGGCAGTTACCATGTTCCTTGATGGAGGGGGGATTGCAGAGGAGCCCAGCACCAGCTCCAGTTCAGCAGGAGCCTCCAGTAGCAGAGCGCCCCCCACAGAGTAAGTAAACAAATGGCCTGCTCCACCACACCAACCACTAATGCAGGCTTCAGAGATAAACCAACCCATGCTTAGCCAATCGTACACATGTTATTTTTAATCTGGTAATTATATTATTTAATTATTTAACAAAATGTCTGTATTTTTTTTTTCAGTGACGAAGTACGGGCACCCATTCCTCAAAAGCAGGACATACTAGTGGAACCTGAACCTATGTTTGGAGGTACAGCATCAATAGTGTAACATCATGCATGTCAATGGAGATCTCTTTTTATGAGCCTCACTATCTTTGACAGTTTTTCATTCTCTCCATCCATCACTCTCGCAGCTCCAAAAAGGCGAAGACCTGCCCGGTCCATATTTGATGGTTTTCGGGACTTCCAAACAGAAACCAGTGAGTAGTCTACCAAAGACAGAGTGTCTGTGTGTCTGCTTGCCGATCACACTGTCCTTTGTCTTTTCTACTAGCTATCTTTAAACTCACTCACTAGCTAAAAACATGCATCTCGATTCTCAAATGTTTCTGTCGCTGGGAGATATTGTTTCAGAATATAGCTCTACCCACTGTTGTCGAGATTCGCTTGCTCTTGTTGGAAATTAATGTGAGCTTGTATCCTTTTTACTTTAGCGAGCAGATGGTTGGCATGTACCTTTATCATTGCGGTGCTCAGTTTCCCCATTATTTAGCTTCGTACAATTTGTGAGTGATATATGCATAACGTGTAAGTGATATATGCGTAACGTGTGAGTGACATATGCGTAACGTGTGAGTGACATATGCGTAACGTGTGAGTGACATATGCGTAACGTGTGAGTGACATATGCGTAACGTGTGAGTGACATATGCGTAACGTGTGAGTGACATATGCGTAACGTGTGAGTGACATATGCGTAACGTGTGAGTGACATATGCGTAACGTGTGAGTGACATATGCGTAACGTGTGAGTGACATATGCGTAACGTGTGAGTGACATATGCGTAACGTGTGAGTGACATATGCGTAACGTGTGAGTGACATATGCGTAACGTGTGAGTGACATATGCGCAACGTGTGAGTGACATATGCGCAACGTGTGAGTGACATATGCGCAACGTGTGAGTGACATATGCGTAACGTGTGAGTGACATATGCGCAACGTGTGAGTGACATATGCGCAACGTGTGAGTGACATATGCGCAACGTGTGAGTGACATATGCGCAACGTGTGAGTGACATATGCGTAACGTGTGAGTGACATATGCGCAACGTGTGAGTGACATATGCGTAACGTGTGAGTGACATATGCGTAACGTGTGAGTGACAAATGCGTAACGTGTGAGTGACAAATGCGTAACGTGTGAGTGACAAATGCGTAACGTGTGAGTGACAAATGCGTAACGTGTGAGTGACAAATGCGTAACGTGTGAGTGACATATGCGTAACGTGTGAGTGACATATGCGTAACGTGTGAGTGACATATGCGTAACGTGTGAGTGACAAATGCGTAACGTGTGAGTGACAAATGCGTAACGTGTGAGTGACATATGCGTAACGTGTGAGTGACATATGCGTAACGTGTGAGTGACATATGCGTAACGTGTGAGTGACATATGCGTAACGTGTGAGTGACATATGCGTAACGTGTGAGTGACATATGCGTAACGTGTGAGTGACATATGCGTAACGTGTGAGTGACATATGCGTAACGTGTGAGTGACATATGCGTAACGTGATAGGGATAATGTGTGAGTGGCGTACACGCTAACCCCCTGGTCGGGGAGGGGCGTACACACTAACAGCTACTCCAACCTTTTCTATAGTCCGCCAAGAGCAGGAGCTAAGAAACGGCAGTGCAGTGGACAAAAAGCTCAGCACCCTGGCAGACCTGTTCCGGCCCCCCGTCGAGCTCATGCACAAAGGAAGCTTTGAGACGGTGAGGACTTCACCGCAGTGATTGGAAAAAGCACTACAGCAATGATCTATGCCTCTTTCTATATATTGGTCATAACCATTAGGCTCCTCCTCCTTTGATCTATGCCTCTTTCTATATATTGGTCATAACCATTAGGCTCCTCCTCCTTTTATCTATGCCTCTTTCTATATATTGGTCATAACCATTAGGCTCCTCCTCCTTTTATCTATGCCTCTTTCTATATATTGGTCATAACCATTAGGCTCCTCCTCCTTTTATCTATGCCTCTTTCTATATATTGGTCATAACCATTAGGCTCCTCCTCCTTTGATCTATGCCTCTTTCTATATATTGGTCATAACCATTAGGCTCCTCCTCCTTTTATCTATGCCTCTTTCTATATATTGGTCATAACCATTAGGCTCCTCCTCCTTTTATCTATGCCTCTTTCTATATATTGGTCATAACCATTAGGCTCCTCCTCCTTTGATCTATGCCTCTTTCTATATATTGGTCATAACCATTAGGCTCCTCCTCCTTTTATCTATGCCTCTTTCTATATATTGGTCATAACCATTAGGCTCCTCCTCCTTTGATCTATGCCTCTTTCTATATATTGGTCATAACCATTAGGCTCCTCCTCCTTTGATCTATGCCTCTTTCTATATATTGGTCATAACCATTAGGCTCCTCCTCCTTTGATCTATGCCTCTTTCTATATATTGGTCATAACCATTAGGCTCCTCCTCCTTTTATCTATGCCTCTTTCTATATATTGGTCATAACCATTAGGCTCCTCCTCCTTTGATCTATGCCTCTTTCTATATATTGGTCATAACCATTAGGCTCCTCCTCCTTTTATCTATGCCTCTTTCTATATATTGGTCATAACCATTAGGCTCCTCCTCCTTTTATCTATGCCTCTTTCTATATATTGGTCATAACCATTAGGCTCCTCCTCCTTTTATCTATGCCTCTTTCTATATATTGGTCATAACCATTAGGCTCCTCCTCCTTTTATCTATGCCTCTTTCTATATATTGGTCATAACCATTAGGCTCCTCCTCCTTTGATCTATGCCTCTTTCTATATATTGGTCATAACCATTAGGCTCCTCCTCCTTTGATCTATGCCTCTTTCTATATATTGGTCATAACCATTAGGCTCCTCCTCCTTTTATCTATGCCTCTTTCTATATATTGGTCATAACCATTAGGCTCCTCCTCCTTTTATCTATGCCTCTTTCTATATATTGGTCATAACCATTAGGCTCCTCCTCTTTTGTCTTTTTCTAGGCAAAAGACTGTGGTCAGCAGGAGAACAAGTGGCTGATGATCAACATCCAAAACGTGCAGGACTTCGCATGCCAGTGTCTGAACCGGGACGTTTGGAGCAACGATGCGGTCCGGACCATCATCAGGGAGCACTTTATATTCTGGCAGGTATGATGTTTCTAGGACACATTTGCGCTGTCAGTGACCAACTGTCACGTGTGCACTTTAAACATTAGATGTGTATTTGTGGATGCTGACTGTGTGTGTGTGTGTGTGTGTGTGTGTGTGTGTGTGACAGGTTTACCATGACAGTGAAGAGGGACAGAGGTACATTCAGTTCTACAAGCTCAACAAGTTTCCCTACATCTCCATTTTGGATCCTCGCACAGGTGAGATCAGATACCGTGATCAGATACCGTGATCAGATACCGTGATCAGATACCGTGATCAGATACCGTGATCAGATACCGTGACCAGATGGCGTGACCAGATGGCGTGAGCAGATGGCGTGACCAGATGGCGTGATTAGATATTGACACATGTTTGGCCAGTCTTTATGGCATATTAGTGATTCAGGCAGACCTGTTTCATCTGGGTGTCTTGTTGCTCGTAGTCACACATTAATATAATGATTTAAGCTATAATCCTTTATTGTTTTTTAGTAATTTTTAAGAGTTTCAATTAACAGCCTTGTGATGATGTTTCTGTTTCACAGGTCAGAAGATGGTTGAGTGGAACCAGTTAGATGTGGCATCGTTTCTGGAGCGAGTGACGGGTTTCCTGACAGAACATGGACAGCTTGATGGTCCGGCATCCAGTCACCCACCACCTGCGAAACGTGCTCGCTCTGTGAGTCATTTGGGACGCTTGGTTCTCAGTGCTCGCTCTGTGAGTCATTTGGGACGCTTGGTTCTCAGTGCTCGCTCTGTGAGTCATTTGGGACGCTTGGTTCTCAGTGCTCGCTCTGTGAGTCATTTGGGACGCTTGGTTCTCAGTGCTCGCTCTGTGAGTCATTTGGGACGCTTGGTTCTCAGTGCTCGCTCTGTGAGTCATTTGGGACGCTTGGTTCTCAGTGCTCGCTCTGTGAGTCATTTGGGACGCTTGGTTCTCAGTGCTCGCTCTGTGAGTCATTTGGGACGCTTGGTTCTCAGTGCTCGCTCTGTGAGTCATTTGGGACGCTTGGTTCTCAGTGCTCGCTCTGTGAGTCATTTGGGACGCTTGGTTCTCAGTGCTCGCTCTGTGAGTCATTTGGGACGCTTGGTTCTCAGTGCTCGCTCTGTGAGTCATTTGGGACGCTTGGTTCTCAGTGCTCGCTCTGTGAGTCATTTGGGACGCTTGGTTCTCAGTGCTCGCTCTGTGAGTCATTTGGGACGCTTGGTTCTCAGTGCTCGCTCTTTGAGTCATTTGGGACGCTTGGTTCTCAGTGCTCGCTCTGTGAGTCATTTGGGACGCTTGGTTCTCAGTGCTCGCTCTGTGAGTCATTTGGGACGCTTGGTTCTCAGTGCTCGCTCTGTGAGTCATTTGGGACGCTTGGTTCTCAGTGCTCGCTCTGTGAGTCATTTGGGACGCTTGGTTCTCAGTACCCTGTTTTGCTCTTATCGATTCACTCTTTTTTTCCTCTCAACCTAAAGGGTTTTATTGGCATTGGAGACATTTGTTTGTAGGTGCCAATGGAATTTTCAGAAGTGGGGGGGGGCTGGATATTCTCTGTAAACCTTACAAACAAACACAAGTTTGAATGATGAATGAATGATGAATGAATGATGGAATATAAATATTAAACGCTCTGCACTTTGCTGTTGTATTGTACAAATAGTTTGGGTCACATCTTACCTCCTTTTGTCTCCATATTTCAGGAGAGTCTGATCGACGCTAGTGAAGATAGTCAGTTGGAGGCTGCCATACGAGCTTCTCTACAAGAGACACATTACGAGTCGGCTTCTGCCCCTGAGCTCCCAGAATCCCCCCGCTCTGTAGACGCAGATTCGGAGGGTGATTCGGACGCGGAGCCGTTTTCCGATAGTGAGGGCCTCATCTCCGTCGACGGCTCGGACAACGAGACGACAGAACCTTGCGAGGGCAGCTCCTGCTCCACAGGACACACCCCTCCGGGACCAGCCCCTCCCACGTCTGCTACTGCAGCCCCTCAACCCCCCCCACGGCCGGAAAGCCCCCCTGCCCGCAACAGGAAGTCCCCACACAAAGAGAACAGCCACAGGAAAGAGGAAAGCAAAAAGAATCACCTAGAGCCTCCTGCTGCCTCCTTAGCCCGATCCCAGTTGGACCCAGACTCGGAGCATCATTCTGGGGAGAACCATCGTACCTCTGCGGGCCAAAGCTCCAGATCTGATAGGACGGAAACGGATGATCTTGATTTCCTTGATGACACCGGTAACAAATAATTTCTACATATTATTCTGGATACATTCCATTGGGTGGTTACATATCAGAATCAGCTTTATTGGCCAAGCTTGTGTAAACAAACAAGGAATTAGACTTCGCTAAAGCTTTTCTCTGAAAGTACAGCTTATTTCTCAAAGTACAATACACACTAAACATCTAAGAAAAATAAAAACAGAAAGGACAGTAAGAAATATAAAAAGATGGGTGTCTGTATAATGTTTCTATTAGCTGGCTTATAACCAGGACTTACCAATACTGAACATTTAAACAACTCAGCTGATGTTGACCTAAGAACACCATTGTACATATTCTACTTATATATACACTCACCTAAAGGATTATTAGGAACACCATACTAATACTGTGTTTGACCCCCTTTCGCCTTCAGAACTGCCTTAATTCTACATGGCATTGATTCAACAAGGTGTTGAAAGCATTCTTTAGAAATGTTGGCCCATATTGATAGGATAGCATCTTGCAGATGATGGAGATGTGTGGGATGCACATCCAGGGCACGAAGCTCCCGTTCCACCACATCCCAAAGATGCTCTATTGGGTTGAGATCTGGTGACTGTGGGGGCCATTTCAGTACAGTGAACTCATTGTCATGTTCAAGAAACCAATTTGAAATGATTCCTGCTTTGTGACATGGTGCATTATCCTGCTGGAAGTAGCCATCAGAGGATGGGTACATGGTGGTCATAAAGGGATGGACATGGTCAGGAACAATGCTCAGGTAGGCCGTGGCATTTAAACGATGCTCAATTGGCACTAAGGGGCCTAAAGTGTGCCAAGAAAATATCCCCCACACCATTATACTAAGACCGGCCCGTCTGGCACCAACAACCATGCCACGCTCAAAATTGCTTAAATCACCTTTCTTTACCAATCTGACATTCAGTTTGGAGTTCAGGAGATTGTCTTGACAGGACCACACTCCTAAATGCATTAAAGCAACTGCCATGTGATTGGTTGCTTAGATAATTGCATTAATGAGAAATTGAACAGGTGTTCCTAATAATCCTTTAGGTGAGTGTATGTTAACCATGTCTCAGGCACATTTCTATTGTTTTTAGAATATATTTCAGATGTACATTTCATTTTGGACAGTCTGACATCTGGTGTAGATGCATCTAATTGTTTTCCACTCCCACTGGATACGGATGAATTTAAAAATAAGTAAATAAGAATGTGGTCATCCCTTGCAAACTCAACTGCTTTCTTCCTGTTTTGTCTCTTCAGGTCCTAAGGCTAGAGTGATGCTGCGTTACCCAGATGGACAGAGAGAGCAGATCGCCCTGTCGTCCAAGGCCAAGCTAATGGTGAAACTTAAACATTAGGGGAAAAACTAATAGCCCACATACAAAATCAAGTAAAAAAAAAATTGTTCATGTTTAATCAGCCACTAATGATAACATCCCTCCGGTAGCATTAGCACACTAAATAGATCACATCCCTCCGGTAGCATTAGCACACTAAATAGATCACATCCCCCCGGTAGCATTAGCACACTAAATAGATCACATCCCTCATGTAGCATTAGCACACTAAATAGATCACATCCCTCATGTAGCTTTAGCACACTAAACAGATCACATCCCTCCTGTAGCTTTAGCACACTAAACAGATCACATCCCTCCTGTAGCATTAGCACACTAAATAGATCACATCCCTCCTGTAGCATTAGCACACTAAACAGATCACATCCCTCCTGTAGCATTAGCACAATAAATAGATCACATCCCTCATGTAGCACACTAAACAGATCACATCCCTCCTTTAGCATTAGCACACTAAATAGATCACATCCCTCCTGTAGCATTAGCACACTAAACAGATCACATCCCTCCTGTAGCATTAGCACACTAAATAGATCACATCCCTCAAGTAGCACACTAAATAGATCACATCCCTCCTGTAGCTTTAGCACACTAAATAGATCACATCCCTCCTGTAGCATTAGCACACTAAACAGATCACATCCCTCCTGTAGCATTAGCACACTAAATAGATCACATCCCTCCTGTAGCATTAGCACACTAAACAGATCACATCCCTCCTGTAGCATTAGCACACTAAATAGATCACATCCCTCATGTAGCACACTAAACAGATCACATCCCTCCTTTAGCATTAGCACACTAAATAGATCACATCCCTCCTGTAGCATTAGCACACTAAACAGATCACATCCCTCCTGTAGCATTAGCACACTAAATAGATCACATCCCTCCTGTAGCATTAGCACACTAAATAGATCACATCCCTCCTGTAGCATTAGCACACTAAATAGATCACATCCCTCATGTAGCACACTAAATAGATCACATCCCTCCTGTAGCATTAGCACACTAAACAGATCACATCCCTCCTGTAGCATTAGCACACTAAATAGATCACATCCCTCCTGTAGCATTAGCACACTAAACAGATCACATCCCTCCTGTAGCATTAGCACACTAAATAGATCACATCCCTCATGTAGCACACTAAACAGATCACATCCCTCCTTTAGCATTAGCACACTAAATAGATCACATCCCTCCTGTAGCATTAGCACACTAAACAGATCACATCCCTCCTGTAGCATTAGCACACTAAATAGATCACATCCCTCCTGTAGCATTAGCACACTAAATAGATCACATCCCTCCTGTAGCATTAGCACACTAAATAGATCACATCCCTCATGTAGCACACTAAACAGATCACATCCCTCATGTAGCACACTAAATAGATCACATCCCTCCTGTAGCATTAGCACACTAAATAGATCACATCCCTCCTGTAGCTTTAGCACACTAAACAGATCACATCCCTCCTGTAGCATTAGCACACTAAATAGATCACATCCCTCCTGTAGCATTAGCACACTAAATAGATCACATCCCTCCTGTAGCATTAGCACACTAAATAGATCACATCCCTCATGTAGCACACTAAACAGATCACATCCCTCATGTAGCACACTAAATAGATCACATCCCTCCTGTAGCATTAGCACACTAAATAGATCACATCCCTCATGTAGCACACTAAACAGATCACATCCCTCATGTAGCACACTAAATAGATCACATCCCTCCTGTAGCATTAGCACACTAAATAGATCACATCCCTCCTGTAGCTTTAGCACACTAAACAGATCACATCCCTCCTGTAGCATTAGCACACTAAACAGATCACATCCCTCATGTAGCTTTAGCACACTAAACAGATCACATCCCTCCTGTAGCATTAGCACACTAAACAGATCACATCCCTCCTGTAGCATTAGCACACTAAATAGATCACATCCCTCATGTAGCACACTAAATAGATCACATCCCTCCTGTAGCTTTAGCACACTAAATAGATCACATCCCTCCTGTAGCATTAGCACACTAAATAGATCACATCCCTCATGTAGCATTAGCACACTAAACAGATCACATCCCTCCTGTAGCATTAGCACACTAAATAGATCACATCCCTCAAGTAGCACACTAAATAGATCACATCCCTCCTGTAGCTTTAGCACACTAAATAGATCACATCCCTCATGTAGCTTTAGCACACTAAACAGATCACATCCCTCCTGTAGCTTTAGCACACTAAACAGATCACATCCCTCCTGTAGCATTAGCACACTAAATAGATCACATCCCTCCTGTAGCATTAGCACACTAAACAGATCACATCCCTCCTGTAGCATTAGCACAATAAATAGATCACATCCCTCATGTAGCACACTAAACAGATCACATCCCTCCTTTAGCATTAGCACACTAAATAGATCACATCCCTCCTGTAGCATTAGCACACTAAACAGATCACATCCCTCCTGTAGCATTAGCACACTAAATAGATCACATCCCTCAAGTAGCACACTAAATAGATCACATCCCTCCTGTAGCTTTAGCACACTAAATAGATCACATCCCTCCTGTAGCATTAGCACACTAAACAGATCACATCCCTCCTGTAGCATTAGCACACTAAATAGATCACATCCCTCCTGTAGCATTAGCACACTAAACAGATCACATCCCTCCTGTAGCATTAGCACACTAAATAGATCACATCCCTCATGTAGCACACTAAACAGATCACATCCCTCCTTTAGCATTAGCACACTAAATAGATCACATCCCTCCTGTAGCATTAGCACACTAAACAGATCACATCCCTCCTGTAGCATTAGCACACTAAATAGATCACATCCCTCCTGTAGCATTAGCACACTAAATAGATCACATCCCTCCTGTAGCATTAGCACACTAAATAGATCACATCCCTCATGTAGCACACTAAATAGATCACATCTCTCCTGTAGCATTAGCACTCTAAACAGATCACATCCCTCCTGTAGCATTAGCACACTAAATAGATCACATCCCTCCTGTAGCATTAGCACACTAAACAGATCACATCCCTCCTGTAGCATTAGCACACTAAATAGATCACATCCCTCATGTAGCACACTAAACAGATCACATCCCTCCTTTAGCATTAGCACACTAAATAGATCACATCCCTCCTGTAGCATTAGCACACTAAACAGATCACATCCCTCCTGTAGCATTAGCACACTAAATAGATCACATCCCTCCTGTAGCATTAGCACACTAAATAGATCACATCCCTCCTGTAGCATTAGCACACTAAATAGATCACATCCCTCATGTAGCATTAGCACACTAAATAGATCACATCCCTCCTGTAGCATTAGCACACTAAATAGATCACATCCCTCCTGTAGCATTAGCACACTAAATAGATCACATCCCTCATGTAGCACACTAAACAGATCACATCCCTCATGTAGCACACTAAATAGATCACATCCCTCCTGTAGCATTAGCACACTAAATAGATCACATCCCTCCTGTAGCTTTAGCACACTAAACAGATCACATCCCTCCTGTAGCATTAGCACACTAAATAGATCACATCCCTCCTGTAGCATTAGCACACTAAATAGATCACATCCCTCCTGTAGCATTAGCACACTAAATAGATCACATCCCTCATGTAGCACACTAAACAGATCATATCCCTCATGTAGCACACTAAATAGATCACATCCCTCCTGTAGCATTAGCACACTAAATAGATCACATCCCTCATGTAGCACACTAAACAGATCACATCCCTCATGTAGCACACTAAATAGATCACATCCCTCCTGTAGCATTAGCACACTAAATAGATCACATCCCTCCTGTAGCTTTAGCACACTAAACAGATCACATCCCTCCTGTAGCATTAGCACACTAAACAGATCACATCCCTCATGTAGCTTTAGCACACTAAACAGATCACATCCCTCCTGTAGCATTAGCACACTAAACAGATCACATCCCTCCTGTAGCATTAGCACACTAAATAGATCACATCCCTCCTGTAGCACACTAAATAGATCACATCCCTCCTGTAGCTTTAGCACACTAAATAGATCACATCCCTCCTGTAGCATTAGCACACTAAATAGATCACATCCCTCATGTAGCATTAGCACACTAAACAGATCACATCCCTCCTGTAGCATTAGCACACTAAATAGATCACATCCCTCCTGTAGCACACTAAACAGATCACATCCCTCCTGTAGCATTAGCACACTAAACAGATCACATCCCTCCTGTAGCATTAGCACACTAAATAGATCACATCCCTCATGTAGCTTTAGCACACTAAATAGATCACATCCCCCTCCTGTAGCATTAGCACACTAAAACCGGCAGTTCACCTACAGAAGCTATTGCACTAAATCAAATCTGTGAAGGTGAGCACGAGTGTTTTTGCTGTACATAAGTGGCAATAAAAAAAAAGATTGGTGCAGGGGCATCCCTAATCAGTTACCTGAGGTGCAGGGGGCATCCCTAATCAGTCACCTGAGGTACAGGGGGCGGCCCTAACCAGTCACCTGAGGTGCAGGGGGCGGCCCTAACCAGTCACCTGAGGTGCAGGGGGCGGCCCTAACCAGTCACCTGAGGTGCAGGGGGCGGCCCTAACCAGTCACCTGAGGTGCAGGGGGCGGCCCTAACCAGTCACCTGAGGTGCAGGGGGCGGCCCTAACCAGTCACCTGAGGTGCAGGGGGCGGCCCTAACCAGTCACCTGAGGTGCAGGGGGCGGCCCTAACCAGTCACCTGAGGTGCAGGGGGCGGCCCTAACCAGTCACCTGAGGTGCAGGGGGCGGCCCTAACCAGTCACCTGAGGTGCAGGGGGCGGCCCTAACCAGTCACCTGAGGTGCAGGGGGCGGCCCTAACCAGTCACCTGAGGTGCAGGGGGCGGCCCTAACCAGTCACCTGAGGTGCAGGGGGCGGCCCTAACCAGTCACCTGAGGTGCAGGGGGCGGCCCTAACCAGTCACCTGAGGTGCAGGGGGCGGCCCTAACCAGTCACCTGAGGTGCAGGGGGCGGCCCTAACCAGTCACCTGAGGTGCAGGGGGCGGCCCTAACCAGTCACCTGAGGTGCAGGGGGCAGCTAAACTATTGAGGGGACCCTGACCTGTTGACCTTTTCTTCCTGTGTTTCTTCTTTTCCCCCTTTCAGGCTCTGGTGAGACACGTCCAATCAAAGGGTTACCCCAACGAACGCTTCGAGCTTGTTACCAACTTCCCCCGGCGAAAGCTTGCCCATTTGGACTATGACATCACTCTGCAAGAGGCGGGGCTGTGTCCACAGGAGACAGTATTTGTGCAAGAGAGGAACTAAACTCCACCTTTTCTAGTTTCAGACCACACCCCTACCCCGGTGACCCCCTAAGAGGACGTTTACAGGACATAACCTTAATGTTGTTGAGGAATTTAGACCATGCTTGTTTGACTAAACAGTGTATGGACTCAATTACCCATCATTACACTGGGAGGGAGTGACTGGCCTGTGTACCTTTGGCAGTGGGCGTTGTTGTTAATTGTCAATAACCAATGCATTCTATTCCGATTTGAGCTTTATTTTGCGGTAATACCGATCGGAGTATAATACACTAGTTATAGTTACAAATGTACTGGTGTCTCAATAATGTTCAGCATTGGCTCCGAAAGACCTGAGACCTTCATTGCTGAAAAAAGGATTTAAAATGTCTGAGATTTGTTTCAAGTCCTTACGATGTCAGTTATGAGTCATGCATACCTATCGCCAGAAGGATGGCTTCGAACTCTTTACCATTAGCTCTGATTGGTTCTAATTAGTGACCAACAGGGGTGACTGAAGACGAGATAAGATGGAGAGCTGGTGGAGGGCCATTTGATGTTTGGGGTGGGCTGGGGGAGGGGTCATCCTCAACTGTCAACTTGCACTGTACAGAGGTTGTGTAGTGATTGACAATTTAGTTGTAGTATCTTTTTTCTTTACTTTTTTATATGCTGCCCTATTTCCAAGAAAAAAATGCTGATGCTGAAATATAACCATCAAAACAAAGGGAAACGTATTTCTTGTATTTCATTTTTTAACGATCTAAAAAGAAAAGTGCAAGCACAGAAAGCTACTTGCACAGTGTTTTCCTTAATATCGAGCAAGCACCTAAAGAACCTACGGTTTCAGCTGTCTTGTTCAACATTACTTTCCGCATCGACGATGTTGTATATTTGTTTGTTACCAGATCCTCAGGAGTGTTGGTAAGGAACCTTAAATTACATATAACTTAGAATGACAACCTGAATGATCTGGACCAGTGAAATCAATGGGTTGGGGGGGCTGTTGCATCATCTAGTTGAGTTTGATGGGAGGGGAAAGTAGCTAGTATCTGATGATTGGGAACCCGCCCAATACCAACAAGCTAATATTGATCCTGTATCACAGTTCCACAAGATTGACCAACTTTTCGGTTTAGTTGATACTCTCAACAGTCGTATTAAGCTGGGAAGAGATGTGGTCAGAGTGCACATCTATCAAGCTGGGGAGAGATGTGGTCAGAGTGCACATCTATGAAGCTGGGGAGAGACGTGGTCAGAGTGCACATCTATCAAGCTGGGGAGAGATGTGGTCAGAGTGCACATCTATTAAGCTGGGGAGAGATGTGGTCAGAGTGCACATCTATGAAGCTGGGGAGAGACGTGGTCAGAGTGCACATCTATCAAGCTGGGGAGAGATGTGGTCAGAGTGCACATCTATTAAGCTGGGGAGAGATGTGGTCAGAGTGCACATCTATGAAGCTGGGGAGAGACGTGGTCAGAGTGCACATCTATCAAGCTGGGGAGAGATGTGGTCAGAGTGCACATCTATGAAGCTGGGGAGAGACGTGGTCAGAGTGCACATCTATCAAGCTGGGGAGAGACGTGGTCAGAGTGCACATCTATCAAGCTGGGGAGAGATGTGGTCAGAGTGCACATCTATGAAGCTGGGGAGAGATGTGGTCAGAGTGCACATCTATCAAGCTGGGGAGAGATGTGGTCAGAGTGCACATCTATCAAGCTGGGGAGAGATGTGGTCAGAGTGCACATCTATGAAGCTGGGGAGAGACGTGGTCAGAGTGCACATCTATCAAGCTGGGGAGAGATGTGGTCAGAGTGCACAACTTAACATGATGTGTTGTCACATACAACCGTGTTGAATATATGTTGTATTATTGTCGAAGATCACATATCGGCTCCTAATGAGTGGCCTGCATTTACAAATAAAAAAACACATCGATAGCAATACATACATATCAGACCTATACAAAAATAATATGGATATGGCTAGGTTTTATCTAGATTCCCAACATGCATAAATTATTGGATTCTATCCATATTTAATAATAATGTCAGGTCTGCTGGATAAGGTAAGTCATTGTGTGTTGTCCGAATTTAAACAGGAACTTCTGTCATTGATTCTTTTCACTTTTGAACTGTTAATGACCTTGTTACCCTCACTTCTGTTGAAAGAGTCTTATCTGCAGCTGGTCAAAGGGCTCTAGTTGTTGACCCTGGAATTTTTACTCTTTCTGTGCAGGACTAGATTGGTATCTGATTCTTCTGTCATATATAGTTGTTCTCAAAAGTATTCACCCCTTGGACTTTTGCAAATTTCATTGTCATGCAAGATTAAATAGAATGATGGATTTATTAAAAATAAATAACAAATATGTTTACGTATTTACCGCTGATCAACACAAAAGGCCCATAATGTCAAAGTGAGAAATGAACAATTGCACATTGTTCAAAAGTTTGGGGTCAATCAGAAATGTTATTGTTTTACAGTAAAAGCAATCTTAAATAGTTCTTACATAGATTGGAGCTGTGTACCACCAAAGAACCCCCAGACCATTACATTACATAGATTGGAGCTGTGTACCACCAAAGCACCCCCAGACCATTACATTACATAGTTTGGAGCTGTGTACCACCAAAGCACCCCCAGACCATTACATTACATAGTTTGGAGCTGTGTACCACCAAAGCACCCCCAGACCATTACATTACCTCCACCATTCTTGACAGATGGCGTCAAGCACATTCCCAGGATCTTTTTTGGTTTGTGTTTTCATCTTGCTCAGTTTTGCACCAGGGCCTCCTACCACTCCTTTCTATTCTGGTTAGAGGCACTTTGCCATGTTCTGTGAGGAGAGTAGTACATTGCGTTGTATGACATCTTTAGTTTCTTGGCAATTGCCCGCATCTAACAGTCTTTATTACTGAGAACAAGAATTGGCTGACGAGTTTCAGAACAATGTTTTTTTCTGCTGATGCTCTTGCTACTAAATTAGTCTAAAGGCCAGGTGTATTGCTTCTTTAATCAATTAGCCTTTTAAAATGATAAGATTGGATTAGCAAACACACTGTTGGAACACAGGACTGATGGTTGCTAATGATGGGCAACTGTACACATATTCCATTAAAAGTATGTAGATATTCCATTAAAAGACCAACTACAATAGTAATTTAAAACATTCACAATGTCTACACTGTAATTCTGATTGTCCAATAAATTAACATTAAAGCAAGGACATTTTTGAGTGGTAGTGTAGTTTTCCCCACCTTTACAATTACAGCCATGAGTTTAGATAAATATATAAGTAGATAAATATCTAGCATGTTTGCACATCTGAATACAACATTGTTACTCATTCTACATAATGTTGCTCAAGCTCTGTCTGGTTAATGGGACATTAAACACATTGGAATTGTGTAAACCCAACAGTGGTTGAACTTGGGAAGTGGGAACTACTGGTATTAGGCACAGGTGTCAAACCAGTTCCATGGAGGGCAGTTTCTTTAGGTTTCTGCTCATAACTTTTGCTTTATTAATTATGTTGGTCATTAATTAGTTTGGATCTCACCTCGTCTGGTTCTATATATATCAATTAAAATGAGAAAAAAACGACAACCATCAAATATGCGCATTATTATATTATAGTCTAGTAACAGTGTCAGTTGGATATCTATTATATATATTATATATACTGAATTAGGCTAATTATGGGGAGAGCACAGGAACTTGACACTTGGTTATCAGAAAACTATATAGCAGGGAGGGTAAGGGAAGATGTCATAAAATAGAGATATGAACTATTATTTTAGTTTTGAAAGTGATTCAGTTGGCATGAGTACGGGTGACAATCAACACAGCAGCCTATTGGTCACTTATAAATGCTGACAGACCGTTGATTCATTGTGATGTAACAAGCGCCAGTTGATTCTCAGAAACAAATCGATTGAAGTTAATGTGTGATTACTCACCAGTTTGGAATTTCAGTCCTCGTCCACCAGATAAATTTAACCAGTACAATCATTGATTATATCAACAGAAAACAAAATCAGTTTTCATATAATACGACAGTTGTGACTTGTTACTAAAACATTTTTATGTTATCAACGCATACTGCAGGCTAAATAGCTGTTATTCTGTACTCTGCTGTATTCACAAATATGCAGCAGGTCATTCTAATGTTCAACCTGTTGCCCAAAAATTTAGAATACTTCTTACACCAATATTATAATAATAATAATAAAAAATGTTTTATGATAAACCTGCCAAAGGGAGGTGCTGTTTTGTCTTCATTTCTGTGTGTGATCACAGTAAGCATTTTAACGAACAAAGAAGGCTTAGGAAAATAAAATAATTTTCATGAATAAAGACAATGATTTATGATTTAGAGTGCTGATTTCAAGAGTGTGAATTAAAAGGCTTGTAAAAGGTCATAATTTGTTACAGGGTGTCTGTCGCTTTAGAGGCTAAGTAGCAGGTCAGCAGTAAATCACAGTTGATGAGATAAATCTGGTTGGTGTCACTCATAGCCCCTAAACCTAACCATTACCCTAAACATAACCATGTGTACATGAGTTGCTTATAGGGAATGTATGATGTAATCTTAAAGTAGTAACGCAATTCAAAGGGGATAATGGTGGTGAATAGATTTCTGAGCCATTATATACACTTTTGACATGAAACCATTTAAAAAAAATCCCTTTTTGCATTAATGTTTTTATTTACATACATTTGAAGAATGAAGAGCAGTTTAAATATCAGAGGACAAAATGTAATATAATTCAAGCCAATATTCCCATTAAAACCCTTTAACGCAAAAGAAAATACATAGTCATTAAAGCTGGAATTGTCCACCAAGGTATTAAAATGTTCAAATGACCAGTACTCAAAACAATGTATACAGCAGGAGCCTACAGGTACATACTAGACCAGCACCACAACCAGGTGACCAAACCAAATGATATGTGGACAGGAGCAGCCAGGAGCCTACAGGTACATACTAGACCAGCACCACAACCAGGTGACCAAACCAAATGATATGTGGACAGGAGCAGCCAGGAGCCTACAGGTACATACTAGACCAGCACCACAACCAGGTGACCAAACCAAATGATATGTGGACAGGAGCAGCCAGGAGCCTACAGGTACATACTAGACCAGCACCACAACCAGGTGACCAAACCTGGTGATCTGTGGACAGGATCAGTCAGGAGTCTACAGGTACATACTAGACCAGCACCACAACCAGGTGACCAAACCAAATGATATGTGGACAGGAGCAGCCAGGAGCCTACAGGTACATACTAGACCAGCACCACAACCAGGTGACCAAACCTGGTGATCTGTGGACAGGATCAGTCAGGAGTCTACAGGTACATACTAGACCAGCACCACAACCAGGTGACCAAACCAGGTGATCTGTGGACAGGATCAGTCAGGAGTCTACAAGTACATACTAGACCAGCACCACAACCAGGTGAAATGTAAACAGGGACCGCTTGGAATCATTTGGTTGACCTTTAGCACGGTCCTAGGGTTTGAATTGTCACTACCAACTGGGCCAAACAGGATCACTATAAAACTGCACACTAAAGCTGCACATTTTTCTTAATGTGAAAATGATGGAATTTAAATGTCAGTTTATTTTTGGAATTAAGAACACAGCTGTTTCTTTTGGACCTGCATCTCTCCCTTTGCCTTACAAACAAGCTGTGTAACACAGCAATTGGGCTTCATTGTTTACACATGGACATTATTTTATCATGGGGTCAAAAACGTAATGTAGGAAGAGTTAAATAATGATTGAATAAAAGAGAATTAAATAGAATTTCCAATGAATGTAAGAATCCAGGGTTTCTCTGTTTGCTCACCTGACTCAACCACAAATCATGTATGATCTTGTGCACATTTGTCTAGTAACTACTAGACTAAGACACATTAAAAAAACAAATTCTTTTTTTAAACCTATTTTGAGCTGTCTAAGTTTGAAAGTGATATGATTAAACCATATATTTGGGGACACTTTTTGCCCAGAAATCTCTTTAACATTCTGACATCACTAATCCAGAGATTAAGGATCCATGTGTCCAGATATCCACATTTATGTCAAATTCTGTAATATTGGGGGAGTTGTGAACTCCTGCCTTATCCCTCCTTATGGTTAGGTTTATGGTTAGGTTTATGGTTAAGGTTATGGTTAGTTTTATTAGAAACTGGATCTTCATTTTCTGCTAGAGAGTATTTTCAATCCAGGTGTGATTGCTAATATGGGATGTAGAGGACATTACTCAGATGGGTTTGATGTTACGGTGTAAAGGACCTCCTGATTTATTCAACAGTAACATGACAGAGGCTTCATCAAACTTTGCTGTATATCGAGTTGCAAACTCAGGTAAAACGATTGTGAGGGTTAGGGTTAGGTGAAAATAGATGAGCACAGTCCTCTGGAGTACTTTACTAAATACATTACAACTAATGTAACATACATAGTAATCATCATTAGCTAAAGGTTACTTGAGAGATACGTCAGCTTTGTCTCACATGTTTTTCATTCATCTGCCATGTTGCTTTTGGCTCAAAGAGTATGTAAGTATGGACATTTCAGACTGGCAAGTAGATGATGGCCATTCTACTGTGGGGATCTGTAACAGAATCAGAAGAGGCAAAAGTGCTGTTAAAAAGTGCAGTTAAAAAGTGCAGTTAACATAACTAGATGCATGAAACGTGTCATTCAAAAAGGTTCCATTTAAGGGTTCCATTAAAGGGTTCCAATAAAGGAACCCTTTAATGTCTTTTCCAGTCAACATTCAGTTGCACACATGGTCAACTAAAATTTGCCTTCCACCAAACCTTTCTTTGTTAAAGCAATTCAAGTGAAATGTTAGATAAATTGTTTAGAAATTACAACAAGCGATGAATATTATATCCGGATTTTAGGGTACCAAAAATGTTTAAACAGATTAACAAATAGAATCGTTATTTGTGAAAAAAAGGATGGGGCCTTCATCCATGTATGGTTACAGTAAAGTACAGATATCGTGCTCTCAACGAGGTTACAGTAAAGTACAGATATCGAGCTCTCAACGAGGTTACAGTAAAGTACAGATATCGTGCTCTCAACGAGGTTACAGTAAAGTACAGATATCGTGCTCTCAACGAGGTTACAGTAAAGTACAGATATGGTGCTCTCAACGAGGTTACAGTAAAGTACAGATATGGTGCTCTCAACGAGGTTACAGTAAAGTACAGATATCGTGCTCTCAACGAGGTTACAGTAAAGTACAGATATCGTGCTCTCAACAAGGTTACAGTAAAGTACAGATATTGTGCTCTCAACGAGGTTACAGTAAAGTACAGATATGGTGCTCTCAACGAGGTTACAGTAAAGTACAGATATCGTGCTCTCAACAAGGTTACAGTAAAGTACAGATATTGTGCTCTCAACGAGGTTACAGTAAAGTACAGATATGGTGCTCTCAACGAGGTTACAGTAAAGTACAGATATCGTGCTCTCAACAAGGTTACAGTAAAGTACAGATATTGTGCTCTCAACGAGGTTACAGTAAAGTACAGATATCGAGCTCTCAACGAGGTTACAGTAAAGTACAGATATCGTGCTCTCAACAAGGTTACTGTAAAGTACAGATATCGAGCTCTCAACGAGGTTACAGTAAATTACAGATATCGAGCTCTCAACGAGGTTACAGTAAAGTACAGATATCGTGCTCTCAACAAGGTTACTGTAAAGTACAGATATCGAGCTCTCAACGAGGTTACAGTAAAGTACAGATATCGTGCTCTCAACAAGGTTACTGTAAAGTACAGATATCGAGCTCTCAACGAGGTTACAGTAAAGTACAGATATCGAGCTCTCAACGAGGTTACAGTAAAGTACAGATATCGTGCTCTCAACAAGGTTACTGTAAAGTACAGATATCGAGCTCTCAACGAGGTTACAGTAAAGTACAGATATCGAGCTCTCAACGAGGTTACAGTAAAGTACAGATATCGTGCTCTCAACGAGGTTACAGTAAAGTACAGATATCGAGCTCTCAACGAGGTTACAGTAAAGTACAGATATGGTGCTCTCAACGAGGTTACAGTAAAGCGAGACCTGAAGACCTGGAGGCACTAGTTAGAGGTGAAGAAAGAACACATTGATGACAGCTGTAAAAGGTTTCACAGCTGTGATTGGTGTCTAATTTCAAAATAACAAAAACATTTCTCCCGAAAATTATTGTCGCTGTACAGATACTGGAGGATTTGTCTTTACTTCTCTCACACAAACATTGCTACACATTCAAAAAGTCTTAAAGTAAGAATTTCAATAGAAATTCTAACTATTGTATGTTGGAAAAATGCTTTGATAAATGGTTACATGTAAAAAAACATTAGCTATTGCTTAATTTAGGCCACTTTTGTGTAAGAGAATGTCCAATATGTGGTAATGCCTCAGCTGAGTACACAGACACACACGCACACGCACACGCACACGCACACAGTTTAGGAACCTTTCAACATATACACTATTGGGTAATGTTCAACTCTGACCTCTTCCAGCTCAGTCTCCATATCAGGACCGATGAGTTTTCTATAAAAGCCACCGTTTCCTCCTAAAACAGTTCTGTTATTTACTGCGGAGGTCGACATGAAACAGCTTATTGTCATCGCGCTGGTCGGGTGCATCGGTAAGTAGACTCATAGAAATTACACATGAACACTATCAATAACAAGATATTGCTCAGAAATATGAATGTTAATTGTGCACTTCTATTGTCAGCTAGCACATATGCTGCACCCAGTGAAAGAAAGGTGATATGGTGCGTAAAGTCCAGTGAGGAGCTGAATAAATGCACTGCTTTAGCTGGAAACAACCCGGAGTTTACATGCGAGAAAAGGTTAAACTCACTGGAATGCATCAAAGCCATAAGTGTGAGGATCTTATTTTACTTATTTTATTATCAAGTCTGACGTATGCAATAGTATACGTGTTCGACGTGTATTTTTTTAAGTGAAGTCCACTTTTAGAGTTTCCTGTCTTTCTTGTCTTTGACCCTAACGTGCCTCTTTTTCCTTGTAGGCGGGGGAGGCTGATGCCATCTCTCTGGATGGAGGAGATATCTACACAGCTGGTCTCAACAATCATAACCTGCAGCCAATCATTGCAGAGAACTATGGCACAGGTAGGCAGTTCACCACCAATTAAAGAGATTTTCATTAAGATGTTTTTGTGAAATGTAAAAAATTGTACATATTGTTTTCTTGCTTTGGTTAATGTTTCATTTATGGGTATTGGTGAATGGAAGGGTTTGTGTGGCCTTTTGGACTTCATCAGCATGTATCCGCTGAAAGATTAGAATTGTGTACTTTGAATCCAAATAAAAGGCTTTTAGCTAAATCTGTCTTTTGGCTGGAGTGTCGATGAACGTTTTCTCATCCATTAGAGACTGAGAGCTGTTATTATGCTGTGGCTGTTGTAAAAAAGGACAGTACTTTCGGCATCAATGAACTCAAAGGGAAGAAGTCGTGCCACACTGGGTTGGGCAAATCTGCTGGATGGAACATTCCCATTGGCACCCTGGTGGACATGAAGCTAATCCAATGGGATGGAATTGAGGACAGACCTTTGGAAGAAGGTAAGTGGAAGTAAAACGTAAATTTACATAAACTACGGTCATGAAATCACTTAATTAAAGCTGCTTAAATCTTAGACATATCACCACCCAACACAATGTGAATTCAGGTTAAGGTGTGCTGCTGGTTAATTGGGGAGAGAGGGATGATAATTAAACACAAAACATTGACAAAAATATAACCTCTATTGTTTTCTGGAAAATGTCCAGTGTGCATTTTATTAAACTGACAAATAATGATGGATTGCATCTATGTATGCATCTAATGACTTTATGTTATTTAAATGGTAAACTTTTCTTATATTTGGCAAAAGAAGTGTGTCCTGTCATAAAGAAAATAATTAGCCTCAATCTTACGTCATGAATAAAACTATATAGTAGAAGACGGTTAAGTAGTAGAGTAAAGTAGAATAGCGTGGCGGCTAAGACAGTAGTGTAGCCTGGCGGCTAAGACAGTAGTGTAGCCTGGCGGCTAAGACAGTAGTGTAGCCTGGCGGCTAAGACAGTAGTGTAGCCTGGCGGCTAAGACAGTAGTGTAGCCTGGCGGCTAAGACAGTAGTGTAGCCTGGCGGCTAAGACAGTAGTGTAGCCTGGCGGCTAAGAGCGTAGTATAGCCTGGCATCTAAGAGCGTAGTATAGCCTGGCGGCTAAGACAGTGTCAGGGAGTGGCTGAAATCACGTGCAGTCACAGTTCAACCAATCTTTCATTAATCATAATGGTTTTATCTGGAACCAAAAACTATATCTTCAGACATCATTGGCGTTAACCTTTCTCTAACCAACACAAACTGAATACATTGAATTGGGAAAAAAATAAAAATAAAATTATTCAATAAAAAAGCAATTAAAACAATTTAAAAAGACAATACATGTTAAATAAATTATAATTTTGATAAATTGCTTTATTTTCAAAGGAGGTAGAGAGACATCTTGTCTTTAGGATTATCCACTAAGTACACTTTATGTGTGTTTGCGGCAGTCATTTTCCTTCCCTCTTTCCTGGGTTTATGAAATTGTTTTGTATAACACACAGATTGATATTTGTCAAATTGCTTTGCCAGTCAGCTTTACATGTTTATTTTTTTGCAGCTGTAAACCAATATTTCGCAGCCAGTTGTGTTCCTGGAGCCAAGGATAGAAAACTATGCCAGCTGTGTAAGGGAGATTGCTCCAGATCTCAAAAGGAGCCATACTATGATTACTCCGGGGCCTTCCAGTGAGTAGACATCTAGAACGCAAGAACCTTTCACCTGTCCTGTAAACTCCCATCGATATATCTGTCCATCCATATATCTCACCATTGATGTATCTGTCTATCGATATTACTGTCCATCAAAATATCTTTGCATCAATATATCTGTCCATCGATATATCTGTGCATCGATATATCTGTGCATCGACATATCTGTCCATCAATATATCTGTCCATCGATATATTGAGGAACCATATAACATTGAGTTGTATTATAGTGATATTTTTTATAATGTGTCTTTGGGATATTGTAGTCATCCTTATTTTGCTGTACCTGTGCAATCTCTATCTTTACATAGCAGACTTTGATTACTCTTGTCACTGATGGAGGTTGATGTGGTCACTGATGATGTAACTCTCTTCCCACACCAGGTGCCTGAAGGATGGAAAAGGCGACGTTGCCTTCATCAACCACCAGAGTGTACCTGGTCAGTATCATGACTTATAAATGGACCAACGTTACGTGTGTACCTGGTCAGTATCATGGCTTATAAATGGACCAACATTACATGAGTACCTGGTCAGTACCATGGCTTATAAATGGACCAACATTACATGAGTACCTGGTCAGTACCATGGCTTATAAATGGACCAACATTACATGAGTACCTGGTCAGTATCATGACTTATAAATGGACCAACGTTACGTGTGTACCTGGTCAGTATCATGGCTTATAAATGGACCAACATTACATGAGTACCTGGTCAGTATCATGACTTATAAATGGACCAACGTTACGTGTGTACCTGGTCAGTATCATGGCTTATAAATGGACCAACATTACATGAGTACCTGGTCAGTACCATGGCTTATAAATGGACCAACATTACATGAGTACCTGGTCAGTACCATGGCTTATAAATGGACCAACATTACATGAGTACCTGGTCAGTATCATGGCTTATAAATGGACCAACATTACATGAGTACCTGGTCAGTATCATGGCTTATAAATGGACCAACATTACATGAGTACCTGGTCAGTATCATGGCTTATAAATGGACCAACATTACATGAGTACCTGGTCAGTATCATGGCTTATAAATGGACCAACATTACATGATTACCTGGTCAGTATCATGGCTTATAAATGGACCAACGTTACGTGTGTACCTGGTCAGTACCATGGCTTATAAATGGACCAACATTACATGAGTACCTGGTCAGTATCATGGCTTATAAATGGACCAACATTACATGAGTACCTGGTCAGTACCATGGCTTATAAATGGACCAACATTACATGAGTACCTGGTCAGTACCATGGCTTATAAATGGACCAACATTACATGAGTACCTGGTCAGTATCATGGCTAATAAATGGACCAACATTACATGATTACCTGGTCAGTATCATGACTTATAAATGGACCAACATTACATGATTACCTGGTCAGTATCATGGCTAATAAATGGACCAACATTACATGAGTACCTGGTCAGTGTCATGGCTTATAAATGGACCAACATTACATGAGTACCTGGTCAGTATCATGGCTAATAAATGGACCAACATTACATGAGTACCTGGTCAGTATCATGGCTTATAAATGGACCAACATTACATGAGTACCTGGTCAGTATCATGGCTAATAAATGGACCAACATTACATGAGTACCTGGTCAGTATCATGGCTTATAAATGGACCAACATTACATGAGTACCTGGTCAGTATCATGGCTAATAAATGGACCAACATTACATGATTACCTGGTCAGTATCATGGCTAATAAATGGACCAACATTACATGAGTACCTGGTCAGTATCATGACTTATAAATGGACCAACATTACATGATTACCTGGTCAGTATCATGGCTAATAAATGGACCAACATTACATGAGTACCTGGTCAGTGTCATGGCTTATAAATGGACCAACATTACATGAGTACCTGGTCAGTATCATGGCTAATAAATGGACCAACATTACATGAGTACCTGGTCAGTATCATGGCTTATAAATGGACCAACATTACATGAGTACCTGGTCAGTGTCATGGCTTATAAATGGACCAACATTACATGAGTACCTGGTCAGTATCATGGCTAATAAATGGACCAACATTACATGAGTACCTGGTCAGTATCATGGCTTATAAATGGACCAACATTACATGAGTACCTGGTCAGTATCATGGCTTATAAATGGACCAACATTACATGAGTACCTGGTCAGTATCATGGCTTATAAATGGACCAACATTACATGAGTACCTGGTCAGTATCATGGCTTATAAATGGACCAACATTACATGAGTACCTGGTCAGTATCATGGCTTATAAATGGACCAACATTACATGAGTACCTGGTCAGTATCATGGCTAATAAATGGACAAACATCAAATGAACAATTGAAAAATGAAAATGCAATTCTAACTGCAATTGCAATTACATATTGGCAAACGATCAAACTTTACAGTGCAAATGTCCAAGCCACTCACACTTCACCTACAAAACAACCTCTCATAATCTGCTTTCAGCCGCAGAGAAGGCAAACTACATGCTGCTCTGCAAGGATGGAACCAGAGCAAGCATTGACAGCTATGAAACTTGCAACTTGGCCAAAGTACCTGCACATGCAGTAGTCAGCCGCAAGGATCCAGATCTGGCCCAGAAAATCTACAAAAACCTGATTGCAGTCAAGGTACTGAACATAACCATCACTGGTCAAGTGAAATCCAACATTACTAGAACCAGAATTCTTCTAATCCTACCTGGTACCTTAATCGTTACCCTAACACCACTTGAGTATCCCAGCTCATTCTGCATTTGGAATTCAAAGTCATGAACACCAACCGATTCGAGATACATTACATATATATGTGAACCACAACATGAACTCAGCAGTCCATACTATCTAGTATAAGTGCACTCAGGAGTCCATACTATCTGGTATAAGTGCACTCAGCAGTCCATACTATCTAGTATAAGTGCACTCAGCAGTCCATACTATCTAGTATAAGTGCACTCAGCAGTCCATACTATCTAGTATAAGTGCACTCAGCAGTCCATACTATCTAGTATAAGTGCACTCAGGAGTCCATACTATCTAGTATAAGTGCACTCAGCAGTCCATACTATCTAGTATAAGTGCACTCAGCAGTCCATACTATCTGGTATAAGTGCACTCAGGAGTCCATACTATCTAGTATAAGTGCACTCAGGAGTCCATACTATCTAGTATAAGTGCACTCAGCAGTCCATACTATCTAGTATAAGTGCACTCAGCAGTCCATACTATCTAGTATAAGTGCACTCAGGAGTCCATACTATCTAGTATAAGTGCACTCAGGAGTCCATACTATCTAGTATAAGTGCACTCAGGAGTCCATACTATCTAGGATAAGTGCACTCAGGAGTCCATACTATCTGGTATAAGTGCACTCAGGAGTCCATACTATCTGGTATAAGTGCACTCAGCAGTCCATACTATCTAGTATAAGTGCACTCAGGAGTCCATACTATCTAGTATAAGTGCACTCAGCAGTCCATACTATCTAGTATAAGTGCACTCAGGAGTCCATACTATCTAGTATAAGTGCACTCAGCAGTCCATACTATCTAGTATAAGTGCACTCAGGAGTCCATACTATCTAGTATAAGTGCACTCAGGAGTCCATACTATCTAGTATAAGTGCACTCAGCAGTCCATACTATCTAGTATAAGTGCACTCAGGAGTCCATACTATCTAGTATAAGTGCACTCAGCAGTCCATACTATCTAGTATAAGTGCACTCAGCAGTCCATACTATCTGGTATAAGTGCACTCAGGAGTCCATACTATCTAGTATAAGTGCACTCAGGAGTCCATACTATCTAGTATAAGTGCACTCAGCAGTCCATACTATCTAGTATAAGTGCACTCAGCAGTCCATACTATCTAGTATAAGTGCACTCAGGAGTCCATACTATCTAGTATAAGTGCACTCAGGAGTCCATACTATCTAGTATAAGTGCACTCAGGAGTCCATACTATCTAGGATAAGTGCACTCAGGAGTCCATACTATCTGGTATAAGTGCACTCAGGAGTCCATACTATCTGGTATAAGTGCACTCAGCAGTCCATACTATCTGGTATAAGTGCACTCAGGAGTCCATACTATCTAGTATAAGTGCACTCAGCAGTCCATACTATCTAGTATAAGTGCACTCAGCAGTCCATACTATCTAGTATAAGTGCACTCAGCAGTCCATACTATCTAGTATAAGTGCACTCAGCAGTCCATACTATCTGGTATAAGTGCACTCAGGAGTCCATACTATCTAGTATAAGTGCACTCAGGAGTCCATACTATCTAGTATAAGTGCACTCAGCAGTCCATACTATCTAGTATAAGTGCACTCAGCAGTCCATACTATCTAGTATAAGTGCACTCAGGAGTCCATACTATCTAGTATAAGTGCACTCAGGAGTCCATACTATCTAGTATAAGTGCACTCAGGAGTCCATACTATCTAGTATAAGTGCACTCAGGAGTCCATACTATCTGGTATAAGTGCACTCAGGAGTCCATACTATCTGGTATAAGTGCACTCAGCAGTCCATACTATCTAGTATAAGTGCACTCAGGAGTCCATACTATCTAGTATAAGTGCACTCAGCAGTCCATACTATCTAGTATAAGTGCACTCAGGAGTCCATACTATCTAGTATAAGTGCACTCAGCAGTCCATACTATCTAGTATAAGTGCACTCAGGAGTCCATACTATCTAGTATAAGTGCACTCAGGAGTCCATACTATCTAGTATAAGTGCACTCAGCAGTCCATACTATCTAGTATAAGTGCACTCAGGAGTCCATACTATCTAGTATAAGTGCACTCAGCAGTCCATACTATCTGGTATAAGTGCACTCATGAGTCCATACTATCTAGTATAAGTGCACTCAGGAGTCCATACTATCTAGTATAAGTGCACTCAGCAGTCCATACTATCTAGTATAAGTGCACTCAGGAGTCCATACTATCTAGTATAAGTGCACTCAGCAGTCCATACTATCTGGTATAAGTGCACTCAGGAGTCCATACTATCTAGTATAAGTGCACTCAGCAGTCCATACTATCTGGTATAAGTGCACTCAGGAGTCCATACTATCTAGTATAAGTGCACTCAGCAGTCCATACTATCTGGTATAAGTGCACTCAGGAGTCCATACTATCTGGTATAAGTGCACTCAGGAGTCCATACTATCTGGTATAAGTGCACTCAGCAGTCCATACTATCTGGTATAAGTGCACTCAGGAGTCCATACTATCTGGTATAAGTGCACTCAGGAGTCCATACTATCTGGTATAAGTGCACTTTCTGGGGCTGTGAAAATGATATCTGCCGAGACAATGCTTTCTGCAAAGTGGATAATTCTGTCTCTACTATACAGTTCTGGAAAATCTTACATTAGAGTATCAACATTTTTCTCTATATTCTTTATTTTTTGTCAGTATAATTTTACAAATGACTACTATATTTGGTATTTATTATTATATACTGATTAAATAACATGAAATGTTATAGCCTTTTGAATGAGAGGTGCAATAGAACAACAATGAAATCGACAGATTATTATTTTTTATTATTATTTATAAGGATATTGTCAACATGGCTCATGTCTGGGCATACATTTACATCAAACCAATGTTTTTAATGGTAGATACCACCTGTTCCCCCAACAGGATTTCAAGCTGTTCTCCTCAGAAGGCTATGCAGCTAAAAATCTGATGTTCAAGGATTCCACAGTGAAACTGGTGCAGCTGCCGTTGACCATAGACTCCTTCCTCTACCTGGGAAGTAATTTCTTCCGTAGCATTCGCTCCCTGACAAAAGGTTAGACCACATGCATGCAGGCACACACTATGTATTGTTTAATTTCAAGCAGGACCCAAACAATATTCAGGGCTCTGTATCACAGCGGGAGTAAATAGTATGTCCCCACAGAAAACACTTGCATGTAAATATATTTTGTGTTTGCTTCTCAAGACACTAATACCAAGGCCTCAGACTCTATCAAGTGGTGCACTGTGGGCCATGCTGAGCAGGAAAAGTGTGACTTGTGGAGTATCAACAGTGAGGAAAAAAAAGGAACAAAAATTGAGTGTCCCAATGCTGTCTCTGTGGAGGAATGTATCAAAAAGATCATGGTACGATATGGGAATTAGAAGTCAAAGTTACTAGCTTTGTTTAAAAGTGTCCGCTAAGTTGCATATGTTATTTTTGAGAACAAGGTTTGTAAGATGTTACTAAACTCTTAAAGGGAGAGGATATTTTGTAATTAAATTTTATTTTCATTCTACTTTTTTACTTTAGAAAGAAGAGGCTGATGCCATGGCTGTGGATGGTGGGCAGGTGTACACTGCTGGGAAATGTGGCCTGGTACCCGCTGTGGTAGAACAGTATGATATCAGTATGTCACACACACACTACCTTATGTGGCCTGGTACCCGCTGTGGTAGAACAGTATGATATCAGTATGTCACACACACACACACACACACACAGTACCTTGATGTGTCACACACACACACACACACTACATTGAAGTGAAACACACACACTACATTGATGTGTCACACACACACAGACACACACAGACACACACACACTACATTGATGTGTCACACACACACACACACACTACCTTAATGTGTAACACACATACATACACACACTGCCTTAATGTGTAACACACACACACACACACTACCTTAATGTGTATCACACACACACACACTATACTGATGTGAAACACACACACTACATTGATGTGTCACACACACACACACACACACTACATTGATGTGTCACACACACACACTCTCCCTTAATGTGTAACATGCACACACACACACACTACCTTAATGTGTAACACACACACACACACACTACCTGAATGTGTAACACACATACATACACACACACACACTACCTTAGGCCGGTTACACACTGGAAGCGTCTCGCGAGTGTGTCAGGCGCGTGGCGTGTCCGTTTTGATTTCGGCTCCCATGTTATCAGGTTAGAGCTTACACACTGCCTGCCTGAGACGCGTGCCTGCTAGAAATAGAACAGGCGCCTATTTTTCACACGAAACGTGAGCGTGTTGGAAGCGTTTCCAGGCAAAATTGAATAGGAAAATATTGTGTATATATGTCATTTAGACACGAATGCATATTAATAAATGACATATTGATGTTTGAAAGTCTCTAGGTTTTGACATCAATGTAGAAATGTAATAAAAAATGTCAGAGAAAAGATTTTCAAATATTTCACCTGTCATACAGAACGAAATATTCTGTAACATATTTTGCAGTCAATACTGCCGACGTTGTTTTGCTTTAATCAAATCAGTAGGCTATATATTTATCTTTTAATTTTCCATGGTAACATATGTATACATGTAGCCTATATATAAAGGGTAGGATAGGCTCCAAAAACAACGTAAACACTTTTCAGAGTTTGAATCTTTCGGCACTATGCCCAGGAGCAGCGCCGCGTCAGACACGCTTCTGGTGTGTAGGACACAGAAAAATACACGCAGCTGCCACGCTTCTGAGACGCAACAGAAACGCCACGCTCGCGAGACGCTTCCAGTGTGTCACCGGCCTTAATGTGTAACACACACACACACTACCTTAATGTGTAACACACACACACACACACACTACATTGATGTGTCATCCTTTGTCCCTTTCTACCTGTTCCGTCTCAATACATTTAATTGAAGTATTTTAGTGTCTCACCAATAATGCTGTTTCCCTTTCAACTGATCACAGAACAGTGCAGCGGCTCCAGTAGTGGTAAGTATATTAACTTATACCTACTCCCTTTAATAACTCCACCATTCAATTATGCCACACTGTTTATTACATGTGCTGAACCAGTTTCCCGGAAAGCTGTCAAACCATGTCCTGCTTTGCTCCATAACATTTCCTTCTTTGTATTTGTCCACTTAGAGGCGTCGTCCTACTTCGCAGTGGCAGTTGTAAAGAAGAGCTCAGGATTGAACTGGAACACGCTGAAAGGAAAGAAGTCCTGTCATACTGCTTTTGGCAGAACGGCAGGCTGGAACATCCCAATGGGACTCATCTATGAAAAGGAAAAAGACTGTGACTTCAGTAAGTAGGCAGATAATTGTACTTCACACGTTATCCAGCAATAACATGCGCACAGAGATTAGCTTCATGTGTGAATCGTGTGTTTGCAATATGACTTCTATGCTGATGTATGTTTCTGTTGATAAATGAAATATATCTCAAGCTGGGTCTTCTTTTTCAGAGAATTACTTCCCTCAGGGCTGTGCCCCAGGATCTGAGGCCACATCTTCCTTCTGTGAATTGTGTGTGGGCAAGACACAGGTTGTGGGGGGAGATGTTTTCAAGTGCAAAGCAACCACTGAAGAACAGTACTACGGCTACACTGGAGCCTTCAGGTAGGGGGGACTACAGCCATAATGGTGGACTGATGGGAGACGTTAAAGTTGACCCTGGATGCAATTTGTGGATAAGACACAAAGCATTCACATAATGACCATTGACTGATAATAAAGGCTTTGTGTATATTTATAGTCCATGCATGTGACTTATTTTGTCCATTAACAGGGTCTATTCCAATAATGATGACGAACTAAACATATTTGCTGACTTATTTCTGGCTACCTTATGCAATATCTATCTAATTGTTTGTTTTGGTGTTCTTATAGATGTCTGGTTGATGGAATTGGAGATGTTGCCTTTATCAAACACTCTATTGTGTCAGAGAATTCTGATGGTGTGTTCATTATTCAAAGCAATATTTCCTTCTCCTATCCGTTATGCTTCTTATTACATTAATATTACCTCATTTCTCACTCTCAAACATATTATTTGGATCATTGTATCTTAAAAAACAAAGTACTCTTTCTGACATTCTCCCTCGATTCAACCTTCACTTCAGGGAAAGGTCCAGGCTGGGCTAAGAATGTGAAGTCCAGTGACTATGAGCTGCTTTGCAAAGATGGCAGCACCAAGCCAATCGACAAATTCAGTGAGTGCAATCTGGCCAAAGTGCCTGCCCACGCTGTGATAACGCGCCCAGAAACCCTAGGATCTGTGAGGACTTTTCTCCAGGAGCAGCAGGTGGGTGGCTAGCTAATAATCAGGTCTGTTTGTGCTTGTGACCAGTCCATTACTAAGGCTAGAAGGATACTGTTTAGCTAAGGACAACGTACTCCTTACTAGAGGGCTGCAGTTGGTAAGATTTGTCCATAGCCTACAGTAACATATATATGCACTGTGCTCCTTTATCTGTTGTGCTACTCAAGCACCAATGTAAGAACAGTTCGGGGTTTTCTGGAAATTCATGAAATTCACAGTGTAAGAAATAATGTGTGAGGTCATTGATCTTACCTAAATATTTTCTCCCTGTGTTCAGACCAATTTTGGATCCCCTAGCAGCACTTTCAATTTGTTTGAATCGGAAATCGAAAATAACTTGCTCTTCAAGGATTCCACTAAGTGCTTCCAGAACACTGAATCTGAGTCATTCAAGGATTTCCTAGGGAATGAGTACATAACTGCAATGGAATCTCTCAGGTCGTGCTCTGACACTGCCTCAGGTAGATTCCCATTACTTGACAACCTTACAAACACATTCAGATGCACGCACACATGATGGCATTCAGATATTCTGACCTGCAAATATCTGAATCTAGCTAAAACGTGTTCTGTTATTTCTCACTCAGATCTCGAGAAGTCTTGCACTTTCCATTCCTGCTAGAAGAAGTTGTGGGTGGAGCTGCCCTTTATGGCAGTCATAATCGCTGACTTGACCACCTCAAAGTTCAATAAACCAATGCAGTAACTGTAAATTCAATTAAAAATGTGTTAAAAATGTGTGTTAGTCTGCTTTTCATTCCTTTAATGAAACATTTCAGTTTCAAAAAACAAAAACTGTTTTGCAATGTAGTTAAGATGTCATCCACACAAGAACTAGTATTGTTAGAAGAACTACCAACCAACAAATTTGTTTTGGTTGTTTTTCTGCAAATTGTCTAACTGCTTTGACCTTTGGCTTGATTTTGAAATAAAGCGTACGCTTTTTCACAATACACTCTATTGCAAGAGTATTTTTTCACTTCCATAAATGTATAGTTTTATTTGTCCGACTAAATCCAGCTAAGGTTTCTCCACATAAATTGTAAAATGTGGTATGTTTATTAAACATACACATAACAGTAAACTCACTAGTGGCCCCCAACACCAGTGTGAAGTTGGCCCCCCACACAACGCAAAACTGGAAAACAGCCTCAATAATTTGTGCCGGTTTTGACAAAGTATTGCATTGGGTGGGGGGCCAAACAACTAGAGAGCCCTCGTCCGCCGGGATAGGTTTTGCAAAAGGCTAGAGCCAGCACTGGTTTTAATAGGCTAGAGCCAGCACTGGTTTTAATAGGCTAGAGCCAGCACTGGTTTTAGTAGGCTAGAGCCAGCACTGGTTTTAATAGGCTAGAGCCAGCACTGGTTTAATATGCTAGAGCCAGCACTGGTTTTAATAGGCTAGAGCCAGCACTGGTTTTAATATGCTAGAGCCAGCACTGGTTTTAATAGTGACCTGTGTCCAATCAACTGCTGTAATGTTTACAATGTATTTATAATGCTGCTGGCTTGGTCTGTTTTTCTTTGAAAACATACATTAGAGGTTGTTTTAAGAATGTAATACTGAAATAATGAGCTTGCTGCCAGGGAATGGTTGTGAGGCAGGGCATGAAACGCCGGCAAGGGCCGGCTCTGGCTCTGGGGTTAGGAGCCATGCAGGCAGAAAAGCTAGAGGTAGGGGTCACTCCAATGGGGACGTAGGCAGTGGAGGTAAGGGCCACTCCTCTGGGGACGTAGGCAGTGGAGGTAAGGGCCACTCCTCTGGGGACGTAGGCAGTGGAGGTAAGGGCCACTCCTCTGGGGACGTAGGCAGTGGAGGTAAGGGCCACTCCTCTGGGGACGTAGGCAGTGGAGGTAAGGGCCACTCCTCTGGGGACGTAGGCAGTGGAGGTAAGGGCCACTCCTCTGGGGACGTAGGCAGTGGAGGTAAGGGTCACTCCAATGGGGACGTAGGCAGTGGAGGTAAGGGCCACTCCTCTGGGGACGTAGGCAGTGGAGGTAAGGGCCACTCCTCTGGGGACGTAGGCAGTGGAGGTAAGGGCCACTCCTCTGGGGACGTAGGCAGTGGAGGTAAGGGTCACTCCAATGGGGACGTAGGCAGTGGAGGTAAGGGCCACTACTCTGGGGACGTAGGCAGTGGAGGTAAGGGTCACTCCAATGGGGACGTAGGCAGTGGAGGTAAGGGCCACTACTCTGGGGACGTAGGCAGTGGAGGTAAGGGCCACTCCTCTGGGGACGTAGGCAGTGGAGGTAAGGGCCACTCCTCTGGGGACGTAGGCAGTGGAGGTAAGGGCCACTTCTGTAGATGCAGGCACAGAAGGTAAGGGCAACTTTTCCAAGGTCCACTCCTCTGGGGCCTCAGGGAAACAAGGGGACAGGGGCCACTCCTCCCAGAGCCACTCCTCCTGTATAGTGGATACACTGAGCTGCTTCTGTATAGTGGATACACTGAGCTGCTTCTGTATAGTGGATACACTGAGCTGCTTTTGTATAAGGGATACACTGAGCTGCTTCTGTATAGTGGATACACTGAGCTGCTTCTGTATAGTGGATACACTGAGCTGCTTTTGTATAAGGGATACACTGAGCTGCTTTTGTATAGTGGATACACTGAGCTGCTTTTGTATAGTGGATACACTGAGCTGCTTCTGTATAGTGGATACACTGAGCTGCTTTTGTATAAGGGATACACTGAGCTGCTTCTGTATAGTGGATACACTGAGCTGCTTCTGTATAGTGGATACACTGAGCTGCTTCTGTATAGTGGATACACTGAGCTGCTTCTGTATAGTGGATACACTGAGCTGCTTCTGTATAGTGGATACACTGAGCTGCTTCTGTATAGTGGATACACTGAGCTGCTTCTGTATAGTGGATACACTGAGCTGCTTCTGTATAGTGGATACACTGAGCTGCTTCTGTATAGTGGATACACTGAGCTGCTTCTGTATAGTGGATACACTGAGCTGCTTCTGTATAGTGGATACACTGAGCTGCTTCTGTATAGTGGATACACTGAGCTGCTTCTGTATAGTGGATACACTGAGCTGCTTCTGTATAGTGGATACACTGAGCTGCTTCTGTATAGTGGATACACTGAGCTGCTTCTGTATAGTGGATACACTGAGCTGCTTCTGTATAGTGGATACACTGAGCTGCTTCTGTATAGTGGATACACTGAGCTGCTTCTGTATAGTGGATACACTGAGCTGCTTCTGTATAGTGGATACACTGAGCTGCTTTTGTATAAGGGATACACTGAGCTGCTTCTGTATAGTGGATACACTAAGCTGCGTCTTTATAGCTGGACTAGAAAAACAAATATACAATCCACAGGAAAAAGAAGAATGTTCATCGACTAGCATTATGTATCTCTTATAACGCTTAACTGTTGAACATATGCATGTCATACTTTAAAGTACTTATTTAAAATGCAAATTTAGAAAAATGCACGTTATATTTCACAGGTATATTTTACCATATTGGATGCTTGGAATAAATCAAACATGTACATATTGTCTACTCTTGAAAATACGTAAATGCTTTGTTAATATAATGAGAATATTTCATTTATTTATTTATTTTTACTGTAAAGGGTGGACGAGGTAAAATTTCAAGATATTAGCATTTCAAACCTGTACATTTGTATTTTTTCCACCATCACATGATTAAGGAGGTGGCGTCAAATAAAAATGTGTTCGCGGAAGTACCCATGCGACTTACCAGGCGTGTCGTCCTGCCGGTTCTAGCGGACGATAATGCTTCGCCCCGTGGCCTCGCTGTAATCCGAACCAAGCCTCACTAGAGCGTGTATTTTACCGGCAATCCGTCACCATCGGCGCCTTGATCATGGACCTCCGGTCCAGAGGCTTTTTTTGGAGGCATTGGAGTAGTCAATACTAATCTTTAAGTGATATATTAATACATTTTGTGCCCTGTCACTTTTGCACGCTCCGGGGATTTAAAGCCCAAGTGACAGCAATAGCATTCGCCTACCGAGCCATTTGGAAGAGAGGACAAGAAACTACACTACAATCTAAGGAAACGGACGATAGAGTTTAACATTTATATTTTCTATTGCTGTTTCCAGTCTTCCCTTCGACCCTCCACAGACACTATTCATACTCGGTAAGTGTGTTAACTAACATGTGTTTAATTACAGTGGCTGCTATCGTTCAGTGAGAAACTAATGGAGTAAGGCCCGTCAGTGCTGTAAAGGTTAACAATACTATGTAATGTTAACTATGTAATGGTAGCTCGCTACAGTCCTATTAAGGATAGCAATACTAGGTTAGCAATACTGTAAGCAATACTGTAAGCAATACTGTGTAAGCTATACTAGGTAATGTTAGCTAGGTATGCATATTACCTTTCCTACCATGTCCTCGTCTGAATCAGCATGTGAGTCTGCTAGTGATCACATCATCAACTGAGTTTCACTTAATGTCGGCCGTTTCATTATTTAAGTTGTAATGTAGTTTCTAGCCAGTCCATCCATGTTGACGGTACTAGCACACGGTACTAGCACACGGTACTAGCAGACGGTACTAGCAGACGGTACTAGCACACGTAAGAGTGACCGTTAACAGCTCGTGCCATTTTGCTAATCTTCTGCCCTCGAAACGAACTGTCCAGCACACTTTAACTGGTGCGTGTTTACTTCAAAATGCCAATTTAGCATGTAGGCGCACCTTGTTGTTGAAGTAGTTCATGTTGTTGAGTCCGACCTGTCAACATTACATTGGTATGTTAGGGGCATGCTGTATTCATGTGTCATACGGCTTTATTACGGTGAGGCTTGTTCGGGCCTACAATGAATGAATACTGTACTCTCCATACGGCTAGCTAGGCAAATTGACATGTGAAAGTGCTTCAGTTGCTCCTCAATAAAGTATCTATTAGATTTCCGCTGTTTATGTAAACCTGGACATTCACCGTAATATTTTAGGTGGGCTTTTGCACGTAGGTAGTCAAGTAAAACACGGTTTATTCTTATAGAGACAACTAGGCTACTACAGGCTAACCAGGCTAAATCTCGCGCTAACTGGTGTGATATGTCCACAATCATTGGCTACTACAGGCTAACTCTCGCGTTGACTGGTGTGATATGTCCACCATCATTGGTCCCCCAGTACGCACGCTAGAAGGCCTTGGTTGCAATTTGATCGAACAGAGGTGCTGTACCGAAACTACCTCCAAAACATAATTTTATACTACGTTTTACATTTGTATTTATTTTATTTAGTGCCTTGAATTGTGATTCCAAAATAATTGTCCTAACCTCAGATGGGACATATGGCAGGTAGTCCTTTATGGCTAACGCCGGCGTTATTACTAGCCATAATAAGCTAGTTAGCGATATGACACGTCTTCAATAATATTGGTAGGGTGGCCAAGTGAAAAATGTAACGACGCTTTTCCGGATGAAATTTATATCGTTGTGTTCGTATTAAAGGCCCGTTTCGTAAAATTACCTTATAGACAAGGTGCTTGCTGTACTTTTAAAGAAATCGCGAAAAACAGGCCGGGTTTAGGGTGTATTTTCACCCTTGCAAAATGCCACACGAAACGGTGTTAACGAGACAGTTGTACTACTTTCTGATAGTATGGATACTACAGACAGATAACACGTAGTACACACACGTGGCCAGTAAGAAGAGCAAGGTTATTTCACGAATGCAATCCGCTATACAGCGATACGACAGTTAACGGCATTTTACTTTAAAAAGTATTAGTAGTTATGTACCATAACTGGCTGTAATGCGCATGTATTTAGTGGTTTGTAGTGTAGAAGTATTTCTCAATGCAGGGATTTGGGCGCAATATTAGCAAGAATAGCGACATTCTGAAGTGTTATTTATCTTTACAAAAGTACAGCATTTATATGTATAACCCTCTAGTGCTGCCGGTTGTTATTGGTGAAGATTTTGTCATGACAAATAGGCAAATAAATTTTTACTTCTACCGTTGGCCGCTTTTGGTTTGTGAATCAAAGCAAATGTTTCATAATGTGTGTTTTCCATAGACTTTCCTTTCAATCGGGAGAATGAAAGTAAGAAGGGGTGTGTGCGAGGGTAGACCGATGTGCTCTTCACTGAAAATGTATTGTAAAAACCGTGCCGGTGGGAATATTTGTTATTTGGGATTTCCCGCTATGTCAGTCATATCCTTGATATGCTTCATTTTTTCTGTATAAGCATTTAAATATATGCTAGCCGAGTACCCAGCTTCAGTTCATACGCTAGCCGAATACCCAGCTTCAGTTCATATCCCATATGCTAGCGCGAGTACCCAGCTTCAGTTCATATCCCATATGCTAGCCGAATAACCAGCTTCAGTTCATATCCCATATGCTAGCCGAGTACCCAGCTTCAGTTCATATCCCATATGCTAGCCGAATAACCAGCTTCAGTTCATATCCCATATGCTAGCCGAGTACCCAGCTTCAGTTCATACGCTAGCCGAATAACCAGCTTCAGTTCATATCCCATATGCTAGCCGAATACCCAGCTTCAGTTCATATCCCATATGCTAGCCGAGTACCCAGCTTCAGTTCATACGCTAGCCGATTACCCAGCTTAAGTTCATATCCCATATGCTAGCCGAATACCCAGCTTCAGTTCATATCCCATATGCTAGCGCAAGTACCCAGCTTCAGCTCATATCCCATATGCTAGCCGAATACCCAGCTTCAGTTCATATCCCATATGCTAGCGCGAGTAACCAGCTTCAGTTCATATCCCATATGCTAGCCGAATACCCAGCTTCAGTTCATATCCCATATGCTAGCCGAATACCCAGCTTCAGTTCATATCCCATATGCTAGCCGAATACCCAGCTTCAGTTCATATCCCATATGCTAGCCGAATACCCAGCTTCAGTTCATATCCCATATGCTAGCGAGTACCCAGCTTCAGTTCATATCCCATATGCTAGCGCGAGTACCCAGCTTCAGTTCATATCCCATATGCTAGCCCGAGTACCCAGCTTCAGTTCATATCCCATATGCTAGCCCGAGTACCCAGCTTCAGTTCATATCCCATATGCTAGCCCAGTACCCAGCTTCAGTTCATATGCTAGCGCGACTACCCAGCTTCAGTTCATATCCCATATGCTAGCCGAGTACCCAGCTTCAGTTCATATCAAGGGGCCACCTCCCCGTCTCTCTTGAAACCAACAAGGAAGTGAGTTAAACTGCAATTCATTGACTGGTCACTTGAGGCTGGCTGCAGAAGTGAGTCAAATCTGTATCTCCCCATGTTAATGAACAACTTTACAGCAGAAAAAAACATGTTTACAGCCTGGTTCTCTATTTGGCTTTGGTCTATACAGCTAATTTTGCCCTTCATAACAACTGTGAGGGGGGTGAATTTTTTTATAACTCATCCGTTTAGTTGATTAATATTTAAAGTTCTGCATAATTAAGGGTGTGTCCACTTTCGAGTGGTCCCGCTGCTGTCGTAATTTTTTTTACAGTCTATGGTCGTTAGTCATCATTTGTCTGGTAGCCGTCACGTTACCGCAGCTAATTTATCATAAAAAATAAATACATCCAGGCTCCTCGGCTCCATCCACGCACCGCCTCTTTGACCATTTTCGTTTACCCGGGAGTGACGCGCTGCCAAGATGGCGACCGTCGGCTACGCCCACTTTAGGCTTCAAAAATGGTCTTCAGAACCCTATGGGTGACGTCACGGACACTACGTCCATATTGTAACCCTAACCCTTTGTACAGTCTATGGTTCATATCCCATAAGCTAGTGCGAGTACCCAGCTTCAGTTCATGCTAGCGCGAGTACCCAGCTTTAGTTAATATGCTAGCCGAATACCCAGGTTCAGTTCATATGCTAGCGTGAGTACCCAGCCTCTGTTCACACCCCATATTCTAGCGTGAATACTAGGGCTGTAGTCAACCAAAGAAATGCTTAGTCGACCAAAGTCTTGTCCTCCGCAACGATTAGTCGACTAAAAATAAAAAAGGTCGTGATGTTTTGCATTTTGATTGAACATTTATTAAACAATTTTCATAAAGCTTTTATAAAACAACAATGAAAAAACATCAATAATACATAAAACTATAATAATAATAATAAACATTTTTGAAAATTAAGTGATTGTTATTAACTGCAAAGTGAGGAGCTCTGTCCTTCTAGGTCTATATTGACAGTCACAATCGCGCACCAGACCACACCACACCACACTAGAGGTCTGCTACCCGACCCGAGCTCGACGGGTCCCGAAAAATGTTCAGGGTTCGGGTTAATGTTTAATGAACAGCCTCGGTTTCGGGTGGGGTTTGTAAGTAAGAAAAACTAAAAAGGCTATATGTAGTTTGCGTGCCGTCACCGTGTGCTTTGCCTGTTTGCTGTGTGTTGTTGTGGTGACTGGCACGCGAGACGAGACAAAGAAAGTACATGCGCGCGCAGATGTGTGCACTGCATGCCATAGGCTACACACAGACACAGGCGCTCCCTCTCTCTCTATGTAACGTTATTTGTTTACCGTTTCAAGCAATCATTAAATAGAACATATTGCAAAAATGTTTCTTGATGTAAGAAACAGAGTGGACCTCGGGGTCAGGTCGGGTTCTGGTCGGGTTTAGGCTTAACATGTAAATGTAACGGTCGGGTCAGGTTAAATGATCGCGGGTACGGGCCGGGTTCGTGCTTCAGTTTAAAGCCTGTGCGGACCTCTACACCACACGCTACAAAAAGCAGCAGTGCAGCCAGCCACGTGCGGTTCCCGAGTGTTCTACGCGGTGCGCTAAACTGTGGCGCTGTTACAAAACAGCCTAAATTAAAGCATTTAAAGTTGGGAATATAACATAGGCTAATTATATTTAGAATACAGTAATATATAACTGCTTATAAAGGAATAAATATCAAGGAGTAAATCAATGAAAATGTCTTTATTGGTGTAAAAAAAAAATTAAAAAATATGCAACTGGTCGACCAATGAGAATGTCAGTCGACCAAGACGGCTTCGACCGATTAGTGGACTAAACGACTAGTTTGACAGCCCTAGTGAATACCCAGTGAATACCCAGCATCAGAAGGGCCTTGATTTGTAATAAACCCCACCGACAGATTACATATAGGCGTTATGAAAATTGTCTCAAGTTAACACTCATCAGATCAAGTTTTTCTCTAATCAGGTAAGAATAAATTCAGCTGATTTTAAATACCAGTGTTATTGAACCCTGTTCCCTTGTCTGATTGCACTCCCCACTGATTTTAATAATGGTTTTAGTGCTAGTCAGGGACATGACAATAACATAACAGTGAGTGCTAGTCAGGGATTGTGGATGCCACTAGGGCTGAACGATATTCTGTTTTAACATCGACATCGCGATGTGCGCATGCGCGATAGTCACATCGTCGGAACATGCGATGTGAAGAAGGGTAGCACCCATAAATGTATTACGAGAACGGTAGCACCCTGAATGTATTAAGAGAACTGAATACAGTGTTCTGCGAGAAGCCCCGTAGATTCCAATGCGAGTGCTCAAAAAGCCACATGGAGCTTGGATCTTCCGCGTTGACTGGCCCATGACGTCATGATGGACATGCGCACTAGCAATAATTTGTTTGTGTTGTCGTAGCAACCGATAGCAACATGCGCGTTCCGGAGCTTCTTTCCCATGTCTCTTAAATCCACGATCACCTAGCAAACCCATGAACTCACCGTTTCATTGTCTAAAATATTCACTAACGTTAAACAATGTTTTCGTTGTTCCTGATCGTTTACATGCTTAGCTAAATAAACGATGGATGTATTTAGACAACCAACGAGTCGGGAGAAACAAAAAACAGGTACTTTGCCTGGAGTGTTATAAAGTTGTGGCCACAAAACAAGAAAACACCACCAATTTGTCTGATCACTTGAAACGGCACCACAACGTAACAATAACGTTTTATATCGCTAAAGATATGTTGCCATTAAACACTGTCACCAAAGAGGGATTTAAGAAAATGATCCGAACGCTTGTATGTTATACCATCCCGCACATATATGAGCTGTATGGAAAATGCAGATCTAAGATTGATGCAGAGCTGTCACACGTGGAATACTATGCAGCTACAGCAGACTTATGGTCCAGCAGGACAACAGAGCCCTACATGAGTCTGATGGTACGGTCTGATGGAATGGTAATTATTGACTTTAGCCTGGATTGGTGGGTCGCAATATCGCAATATATATCGTTGGGGAAAAAATATCGCAATGTAATTTTTTCCCAATATCGTGCAGCCCTAGATGCCACCATTTATAGTATTTCATTGCTGGTTTTAGGCATGGTCCTTTTATCAGCACACTAGTTCTTCCAGTTGATGTCCTAGTTTAAACACATACTGTATGTACTATAATAATCAGACCAATCCAAATGTTATATTTCATATCCTCTTTAACCCTCACGCTTTGCCAAGTATTTTTTTAATTTACAATGATTTTAAAATTAAATTCCCAACTCAACTTCAAGTATATAGGGGCGACAGTGACTCAGTGGGTTGTCTATCAATTGGAAGGTTGGTGGTCCATGAGAAAGACGCCTAACCCCAGCTGCTCCTGGCAAGCCTGCAGTCGCCTTGCATGGTAGACGTGGTCGTCAGTGTATGAATGAGTGAATCAATGGGTGAATGTGAGGCAGGATATGTAAAGCGCTTTGGATAAAAGCGCTATATAAAAGCGCAGCATTTACCATTTATATACGATATCAACTTTTAGCACGTGAAGGGGTAGCACATGAAGGGTTAGCACAAGCCTTTGAGGTTTGTTATCAGTAAACGGCAGTAAACTCCACCCTAGCTGCAACAAAACTGTCACTGGAATGACATATAGACGCATGTTATAAAATCCCTGTTCATGGAAGCCCATGAAACATTCTACCCACGGTCTAACTTGCCTAGCATATTGTTTACAGTGGTCTAACTTGCCTAGCATATTGTTTACAGTGGTCTAACTTGCCTAGCATATTGTTTACAGTGGTCTAACTTGCCTAGCATATTGTTTACAGTGGTCTAACTTGCCTAGCATATTGTTTACAGTGGTCTAACTTGCCTAGCATATTGTTTACAGTGGTCTAACTTGCCTAGCATATTGTTTACAGTGGTCTAACTTGCCTAGCATATTGTTTACAGTGGTCTAACTTGCCTAGCATATTGTTTACAGTGGTCTAACTTGCCTAGCATATTGTTTACAGTGGTCTAACTTGCCTAGCATATTGTTTACAGTGGTCTAACTTGCCTAGCATATTGTTTACAGTGGTCTAACTTGCCTAGCATATTGTTTACAGTGGTCTAACTTGCCTAGCATATTGTTTACAGTGGTCTAACACCGACTTGTGACCAGTGTTGTTCAGTTTGGATTCTTTGGCTCTAAGCGTTACTGCCGGAACCTGCAGCAACAATTTGTTTTAATGGTGATTGTCAGTCACTACTTCAGCTTATCAAGGTCCCTCTCTGTTTGATTGAGATTTACTTTCCTAATATGCTTCTCTTTATGGATGCTGAACGAGGTCATTTGGCATTGCTTCACTGCACTTTTTCAACTGCTGATGTTTGTTTGTTTTTAGGGTTGATTGGTGAAATTCTTTCTCTTCCTCAGATCGACTGGTAAGTCTGGGCCACCCTGATGCAGGACCACAGAACCACGTGAAATGAACAAACCACCGCAGCCTATAACGGGACCCACCTCTGTCCCACACCCCTCTGTCCCACACCCCTCTGTCCCACACCCCTCTCCGTCCCCTGGACTGACACAGGTGAGAGCCACTGATTGTTGTTTGAGAATGGCTGTTGGGCAAGACCCTAGGATGATTTGACAGGGAGGACCAGGAGATTTTGTGTATAGGGAGATGAGTGCTCAGAATCAAGCCTTGGGGGAGACTAGTAGTAAGATGCTGCTTGGCAAATCCCCTCCACCTCACCTGGTAAGAGCGCTCTGCAGAAAGGAAGCAATCCAAGAATGAGATGCCCCAATCAGAGGGAGTGGCAAGTAGAATGTCCCGAGATGCCCCCATCAGAGGGAGTGGCAAGTAGAATGACCCGAGATGCCCCCATCAGAGGGAGTGGCAAGTAGAATGACCCGAGATGCCCCCATCAGAGGGAGTGGCAAGTAGAATGACCCGAGATGCCCCCATCAGAGGGAGTGGCAAGTAGAATGACCCGAGATGCCCCCATCAGAGGGCGTGGCAAGTAGAATGACCCGAGATGCCCCCATCAGAGGGCGTGGCAAGTAGAATGTCCCGAGATGCCCCCATCAGAGGGCGTGGCAAGTAGAATGTCCCGAGATGCCCCCATCAGAGGGAGTGGCAAGTAGAATGTCCCGAGATGCCCCCATCAGAGGGCGTGGCAAGTAGAATGTCCCGAGATGCCCCCATCAGAGGGAGTGGCAAGTAGAATGACCCGAGATGCCCCCATCAGAGGGAGTGGCTAGTAGAATGACCCGAGATGCCCCCATCAGAGGGAGTGGCAAGTAGAATGACCCGAGATGCCCCCATCAGAGGGCGTGGCAAGTAGAATGACCCGAGATGCCCCCATCAGAGGGAGTGGCAAGTAGAATGACCCGAGATGCCCCCATCAGAGGGAGTGGCTAGTAGAATGACCCGAGATGCCCCCATCAGAGGGAGTGGCAAGTAGAATGACCCGAGATGCCCCCATCAGAGGGCGTGGCAAGTAGAATGACCCGAGATGCCCCCATCAGAGGGAGTGGCAAGTAGAATGTCCCGAGATGCCCCCATCAGAGGGCGTGGCAAGTAGAATGTCCCGAGATGCCCCCATCAGAGGGAGTGGCAAGTAGAATGTCCCGAGATGCCCCCATCAGAGGGCGTGGCAAGTAGAATGTCCCGAGATGCCCCCATCAGAGGGAGTGGCAAGTAGAATGTCCCGAGATGCCCCCATCAGAGGGAGTGGCAAGTAGAATGTCCCGAGATGCCCCCATCAGAGGGCGTGGCAAGTAGAATGTCCCGAGATGCCCCCATCAGAGGGAGTGGCAAGTAGAATGTCCCGAGATGCCCCCATCAGAGGGCGTGGCAAGTAGAATGTCCCGAGATGCCCCCATCAGAGGGAGTGGCTAGTAGAATGTCCCGAGATGCCCCCATCAGAGGGCGTGGCAAGTAGAATGTCCCGAGATGCCCCCATCAGAGGGAGTGGCTAGTAGAATGTCCCGAGATGCCCCCATCAGAGGTCGTGGCAAGTAGAAAGTCCCGAGATGCCCCCATCAGAGGGCGTGGCAAGTAGAATGTCCCGAGATGCCCCCATCAGAGGGAGTGGCAAGTAGAATGTCCCGAGATGCCCCCATCAGAGGGCGTGGCAAGTAGAATGTCCCGAGATGCCCCCATCAGAGGGAGTGGCTAGTAGAATGTCCCGAGATGCCCCCATCAGAGGGCGTGGCAAGTAGAATGTCCCGAGATGCCCCCATCAGAGGGCGTGGCAAGTAGAATGTCCCGAGATGCCCCCATCAGAGGGAGTGGCAAGTAGAATGCTACAATTCAATGTCGTTCTGAATCCAGATGTTTTTTAAGGATCATTGAGATTTAAAGATGTAAAGACATCAACGGTGTCAAGTGCATTTATTATGAAAGACCAGCCTATAGAATTGACATCAAACGAGTCACGTGTTTGTTTCATTAAGGGCAGCGATACTTTGGCCCTCTTGTAGTCTGCTGGGACACCGCCAGAGTTAGCAAAAAGTTAATGAAGCAGGTGAGGGATTAGATGATTAGATTCAACTTTGTAGTCATTGAAACAGTACAAGTACAGTACAACGAAATTCAGTTTGCATCCAACCTGAAGTGCAAAAGGGCAGTGCAAAAATGATATTCAGGGCAATGTGCCAATGTATGAGTCTAATGAGATGGAGTACAGTGTGAGGATCTGCCAATGTACAGTAATGAGTAAATGTGCAGGTATTCAGTTGTATTCTAAGTATAAAAGATTGCAAATGTGCAGATGGCAGGGTATCCGTGGTGTCTTGAAAAGTATTAAAAGGTGATAAATCAATTTTGGGAAAATTAAGACCCTTAAAAAGTAGTAAGTCTTATCACGGCTTTATAAAGTCTTAAATATTGAATGTATTTTTTCTGAATTAGCTGTCCAACAGTCCCAAAAACATCGTAAAAGTGTGTGATTTTAGTCCTTTTTATTTAAAAAAACGTTCGTAAATTGCCTCAGAGCACCAGAGCGGGCAGGCGGGCGGAAGTTCAAAAGCACAATGTACGCTCTGGCGTTCCCAGTGCGTATTACAACGCACCGAAATGTTCAACACCATCAGCAAGGCTGGCCAGTTTGTGTTAATGTTTGACGATTCGCTTAACCAGTCAACAAAAACAAAACAACTTGATGTCCACATTCGATTCTGGGAAGGTGACCGTGTCCAATCTAGGTACCTGCTTAGTACTATATATTATATATACTCTATATACTATATTTTCATTTATTTAATTTTCAACCTGTTGTGTGTGTTTTGAAAAGTGTCATATTAATAAAGATCTGTTCTGGCTAGGTACCTTGGCTAGGTAAGTTAACTTTAGGGCTGCAACAATGAATCGATAAAAATCGATAATTAAAAAAGCTGGGAACGAATTTCATTATCGACACGCCACTCAGTCGCGGAGATAAAAGCAATTGAGTTGAGTTGAGTGCGGTGCGGAGCTGTAACGTTGTTTTGATGGCGGAGTCGGCAAAATCAGTTCGACCGAAGTCATCCAAAGTGTGGGAGCATTTCACACTAAGTAAATACATAAATAAAAAGTGTGTTAATTGCAAGATGTGCAAAAGCGACATGACATGGCACGGGAGCACCACGGTGATAATACAGCACCTTAAACGGAAACACGTTGGAGTCCTTGATGCAGAGAGTTTGTGTGTGCGTCTGTGAGTGAGAGTTTTGTGACACTGTACGTCTGTGAGTGTAGTGTAGAGAACAAGTTCTGAGGTTCAAACAAATCATTTTAAGTTTTCTGAATTGTATTTTTCTCTATTTTTATAAATTATTTATTGTTTTGACAGGTTAGGTCCTTAATAAAAATACAAATTACGGTGCACTTTATTATTAATAAGCTCAGGGATGTTCAAGGAGCAAAGCTGTTTGTGCACTTTCTGAACATTTTCTGCACTGTGAATTGCACTGTCAGTTCTGTTTTCCAGTAAAGGGTTGGATATTAATGCTTTTTAGTTTTTATCACTGATGTAAATGGTTACAGCTTGAAGTGGCGGTGAGGTATTAAAAAATATTGAGAATGTCTTGAAAAAGTCTTGAAAAGGTATTGAAATTAACTTCAAGATTCCTGCATATACCCTGAGATGGCCACACGCTAGGGGTGCACGATATATCGACTTAATACCTTTATTGCGATGTCACGTTGCGCGATATCAATATCGAAAATGTCGCAAGAAGTGCGATATTTATTTATATATTTATATTTATTTTGTGAAGAGACGCGTCGGTTGGCTTTGCCTTTGTGGCTTCGTTGTGTTCGATTTAAGCGCCCGCTTGAAAACTATATATAATGATCATGTTTCATTGGCCAGTTGCCCTGTCACATGCAAGTGTGAGCGAACGGGTCCACTAAACGAACAGACCCACATTACACGTGACGTATGTGTGAGCGCACGGGTCCACTAAACAAACAGACCCACATTACACGTAACGTATGTGTTAACTCCGAAAATGCGAGTGAAGAGAAATAGAGACACCCGGACAAAGCGAGAAAAGTCGAGTTAGAGAAGCTAAAGAAAAGTTTAAGCAAACTAATGTCGCTCAATCTGTTGTACTCTGCAAACCCTGCGATATGGTGATACACCGGGCAAGAGGAAATACAACCAACCTTTTTCCCCTATCTTAAAAACTACCACAAGCCACTATAGGATGAGTGCAAACGCCACAATTGATTTTGTGTATGTATGTGTGTATATATATATTAATCTATTATGAGGCATTTTCACATAACTTGTGTTTTTACATATGTTTAAGAATATCGAAATTAATATCGATAACGCAATACAGGGCTTGACATTAACTTTTTGAGGCACTTGTCCTTCGGAAAAGTAAATTTATGTTTCACTTGTCCATGCACAAAAGTCACTTGTCCGGGTAAAGATTTATAAATTACATTTTTATTTTTGCAAATTGAAAGCATACAAAGTATAAACACACTATCAATATCAATACAGCCAAGTACCAAACGGTTCAATATTACGAATACATGTAAACTTATCGTTACACCCCTATTCATAGTAATTTCAGTGAATCAAACAGCTGCAAGACCCAGTGCAATGTAAAACGTCACTTACTGGTCAGCCAATGTAAAACGTCACTTACTGGTCAGCCAATGTAAAACGTCACTTACTGGTCAGCCAATGTAAAACGTCACTTACTGGTCAGCCAATGTAAAACGTCACTTACTGGTCAGCCAATGTAAAACGTCACTTACTGGTCAGCCAATGTAAAACGTCACTTACTGGTCAGCCAGGGTGGGTTGCTCCCGACAGACCCCACAGAGCATAACTCCGTCTTCATAAACAACCCAGTCGAATTCATCCTTCCATTTGTTTACAAACTTTCTGTCTCGTTTTAATTCTGTTGGTGTGAGGTGAATTGTTTAAGGCGCTTTTCCTGGCGCTTGGCCGGGCTGCGGAGCCTGAAGAAACATCTTCTTTTGTTGTTTAAATGGCGTGGCGGTTGCGACCACTGACGCAGGTAAAGATGTTTAAACTTGGACCGACTCCTGATTGGTCAATCAAAGCATTCAGAGTTGGAGGCTGTTTCGACGGATTGTGGGGCAGTAAATGTGTTCGTTTCAAATCGGTAAATTAAATTAGTAAAATGGACATAATGAGCGGCGCATAACGTGAAGTAACATGGCATTTTATTTTGTTTGTAATTTTCTCTTCCACTTGTCCCACAAAAAAATCCACTTGTCCCGGACAAGCGGACAAGCCTTAATGTCGAGCCCTGCAATATTCATAATCAATATGGCAATATCACATTTTGTCAATATCGTGCACCCCTACCACACGAGTGCATAATGGATAGTACATTAGGCAAATATAATAAAAAGGTTAGCTGTTTATATGACGAGGTATCAGTGGAGATTATGGGAAGTGGGAGCTCTTCTGAGATTGTCTGGAAAAGATGGGATCAGAAGGGCACAATGTTGGTTGGCCAGCTATCACTAGCAGGAAACAGTGGGGGAAAAGGAGTTTATGTTGGTTGGCCAGCTATCACTAGCAGGAAACAGTGGGGGAAAAGGAGTTAATGTTGGTTGGCCAGCTATCACTAGCAGGAAACAGTGGGGGAAAAGGAGTTAATGTTGGTTGGCCAGCTATCACTAGCAGGAAACAGTGGGGGAAAAGGAGTTAATGTTGGTTGGCCAGCTATCACTAGCAGGAAACAGTGGGGGGAAAGGAGTTAATGTTGGTTGGCCAGCTATCACTAGCAGGAAACGGTGGGGGAAAAGGAGTTAATGTTGGTTGGCCAGCTATCACTAGCAGGAAACAGTGGGGGAAAAGGAGTTAATGTTGGTTGGCCAGCTATCACTAGCAGGAAACAGTGGGGGAAAAGGAGTTAATGTTGGTTGGCCAGCTATCACTAGCAGGAAACAGTGGGGGAAAAGGAGTTAATGCGTTGCCAAAATTAGCGTTTGAAATATAAACAATAAGCTGTAAGTGGCAGACGGATCTGGCAGGAGGGAGAAATATTTGGATGAGAGAATTAAAAGAACTGTTGGGAAATGTGAACAAGTGTAAGACATTAAAGATGACTGGGGTCAAGGAGTAGGACAACCAGACAAACAAGGTCAGACTGAATGAGTGCCTGTTTCTGAGTAGTTAAGTAAATGTAAGTTCAAATAGTCACCAAGAGCACCTGGCGACTATTTAACGAGTTGGCGAGAAGAAAAAAATCTCCAATTTGAAAAATGAAGTAGTCCTTTGCTGCACCTCCGGTAGTGAAATGCTCTTGGACTAACAGCCATCACAGATAAAGAGAGAGCAGTCGGGAGTAGCAGGCGGAGAGAGAGAGAGCAGTCGGGAGTAGCAGGCGGAGAGAGAGAGCAGTCGGGAGTAGCAGGCGGAGAGAGAGAGCAGTCTGGAGTAGCAGGCGGAGAGAGAGAGCAGTCTGGAGTAGCAGGCGGAGAGAGAGAGCAGTCTGGAGTAGCAGGCGGAGAGAGAGAGCAGTCTGGAGTAGCAGGCGGAGAGAGAGAGCAGTCTGGAGTAGCAGGCGGAGAGAGAGAGAGCAGTCGGGAGTAGCAGGCGGAGAGAGAGAGCAGTCTGGAGTAGCAGGCGGAGAGAGAGAGCAGTCTGGAGTAGCAGGCGGAGAGAGAGAGCAGTCTGGAGTAGCAGGCGGAGAGAGAGAGAGCAGTCTGGAGTAGCAGGTGGTTTAATGACCACAGAGTCCAACGTGCTAACTTTTAAGGGTATTTATTTGAAACAAAATAAGAGTTTACAGCCACAAGTAAACTTCTGCACCTTTTACAGTTCTACTCGCGAGCAGACAGAGAAGGCAAGAAAAGGGCCGATCTTCTGGCACTCTCAGCCTTTATTAAGAAAGGTCAAACCAATCAGGAATGACCACATGTACCCCACGACCCTGCCCTAGGACCAATCGATGCCCTGTTAAGCCATTCCTTTGTCTGCTAGATCCCTCTGCACATTCCTAACAACTGCTCCCCAAACTCATACTAAAGTTAAACAAAATATAACATACTAATATAGGATATCACTGATTGATTGGGCAGACATGGCAATCCTGATTTCTACCACAGCAGGTGGAGAGAGCGCAGTATTATCTGAGGAGATCCATGTGAATCGTGTTGACTTAAGATTCTGGTTAGGGCTAGGGTTTGGTTAATAGACTGAGGCTTTATTGGTTAATAGACTGAGGCTTTATTGGTTAATAGACTGAGGCTTTATTGGTTAATAGACTGAGGCTTTATTGGTTAATAGACTGAGGCTTTATTGGTTAATAGACTGAGGCTTTATTGGTTAATAGACTGAGGCTTTATTGGTTAATAGACTGAGGCTTTATTGGTTAATAGACTGAGGCTTTATTGGTTAATAGACTGAGGCTTTATTGGTTAATAGACTGAGGCTTTATTGGTTAATAGACTGAGGCTTTATTGGTTAATAGACTGAGGCTTTATTGGTTAATAGACTGAGGCTTTATTGGTTAATAGACTGAGGCTTTATTGGTTAATAGACTGAGGCTTTATTGGTTAATAGACTGAGGCTTTATTGGTTAATAGACTGAGGCTTTATTGGTTAATAGACTGAGGCTTTATTGGTTAATAGACTGAGGCTTTATTGGTTAATAGACTGAGGCTTTATTGGTTAATAGACTGAGGCTTTATTGGTTAATAGACTGAGGCTTTATTGGTTAATAGACTGAGGCTTTATTGGTTAATAGACTGAGGCTTTATTGGTTAATAGACTGAGGCTTTATTGGTTAATAGACTGAGGCTTTATTGGTTAATAGACTGAGAGGCTTTATTGGCTAATAGACTGTGGGGCTTTATTGGCTAATAGACTGTGGGGCTTTATTGGCTAATAGACTGTGGGGCTTTATTGGCTAATAGACTGTGGGGCTTTATTGGCTAATAGACTGTGGGGCTTTATTGGCTAATAGACTGGGGCTTTATTGGCTAATGGACTGCATGTGTTTATATATTGGCTAATGGACTGCATGTGTTTATATATTGGCTAATGGACTGCATGTGTTTATATATTGGCTAATGGACTGCATGTGTTTATATATTGGCTAATGGACTGTATGTGTTTATATATTGGCTAATGGACTGTATGTGTTTATATATTGGCTAATGGACTGTATGTGTTTATATATTGGCTAATGGACTGTATGTGTTTATATATTGGCTAATGGACTGTATGTGTTTATATATTGGCTAATGGACTGTATGTGTTTATATATTGGCTAATGGACTGTATGTGTTTATATATTGGCTAATGGACTGTATGTGTTTATATATTGGTTAATGGACTGTATGTGTTTATATATTGGTTAATGGACTGTATGTGTTTATATATTGGCTAATAGGCTGAGGCATTTTTTCTTTCTGGAATATTGAAATAATCAAGTGTTGATGCATCTTTTGCAGGATGTTTGTTGCCTAACGTAGCTGTGTTATCTTACCCAGGGTGGTATGCCACTGGACAGCCCTCTAGGCTAGTCAGCCCTCTCTGGGCTAGTCAGCCCTCTCTGGGCTAGTCAGCCCTCTCTGGGCTAGTAAGGTATCTGTGTTTTTCTCCCATTCTACCCAGGGTGTCTATGCCACTGGACAGCCCCCTCTAGTCTTCACTACCCCACCACCTCAACAAATGAACTCTGCACCTCAACCTCGTCAGGTATTGCTCATCTCCTTTATATCCCTCTTGTTTCTTTTACCAAAACCTTTTTTCTGTGTCTCGGCTGTTGTGTGAAACCGCTGCTTTAGTTCTTAACTGCTGTTCTACTGTAATGCTTTTATCCAACTTGCATCTAACTAATATTTCTGCCAAACTCCTTTTGTCCTACGTCTGTCTTTTTACAATCCCTCTGCCTTCGTTGGCTTCCAACCTTGACCTTCTGCTTTCTTTTGGTGTCTTCCCTCACAGTTTGCCACAGCGCCCCGTGCTTTACACCAACAGGTACTAACTGCACACAGATTTCCCCAAATGGCTATCATGGTCTCTACAGGATAGATGATACCAGCACATGAATGAAACCGAAGCACAAAACCACCAGATTCACTGAAAGATTAAAAATTGAACGAGTTGTGTTTATCTATTTTTTGGAATATGTCTTTGAATTTCCAGGATATCAGAACTTTTTTGGGGATACAATTTTTGTAGTTTGCCAAAACGCTTCTAGTATAGCCTGTCTGGCACATTATTCCTGTTTCCACAATGTAACCTGAGGGTTGTTGCATATTATTATAGCTACACCTAAACAATACATTATTACTCATATATTTATATATTATTATAGCTACACCTAAACAATACATTATTACTTATATATTTATATATTAGGGTTAGGGTTAGGGTTAGGGTATCAAGGCGTAGTCATGGGGGGGAGGGGTTCCCGTTCGGTGGGCTGATGGTCACATCACTGCTTTTTGCGGATGATGTGGTCCTGATGGCCTCATCGGTCGGTGACCTTCAGCACTCACTGGATCGGTTCGCAGCCGAGTGTGAAGCGGCTGGGATGAGGGTTAGCACCTCTAAATCTGAGGCCATGACTCTCAGCAGGAAACCGGTGGAGTGCCTACTCCGGGTAGGGAATGAGTCCTTACTCCAAGTGAAGGAGTTCAAGTACCTCGGGGTCCTGTTCGCGAGTGAGGGAACAATGGAGCGGGAGTTTGGTCGGAGGATCGGAGCAGCGGGGGCGGTGTTGCATTCGCTTCACCGCACCGTTGTGACGAAAAGAGAGCTGAGCCGAAAGGCAAAGCTCTCGATCTACCGGTCAATCTTTGTTCCTACCCTCACCTATGGTCATGAAAGCTGGGTCATGACCGAAAGAACGAGATCGCGGGTACAAGCGGCCGAAATGGGTTTTCTCAGAAAGGTGGCTGGCCTCTCCCTTAGGGATAGGGTGAGAAGTTCAGTCATCCGAGAGGAACTCGGAGTAGAGCCGCTGCTCCTTTGCATAGAAAGGAGCCAGTTGAGGTGGTTCGGGCATCTTGTAAGAATGCCACCTGGGCGCCTCCCTAGAGAGGTGTTCCAGGCACGTCCAGCTGGGAGGAGACCTCGGGGAAGACCCAGGACTAGGTGGAGAGATTATATCTCCACACTGGCCTGGGAACGCCTCGGGATTCCCCAGTCAGAGCTGGCTAATGTTGCCCGGGAAAGGGAAGTTTGGGGTCCCCTGCTAGAGCTGCTACCCCCGCGACCCGACCCCGGATAAGCGGTTGAAGATGAGATGAGAGATGAGATGAGATTATATATTATTATAGCTACACCTAAACAATACATTATTACTTATATATTTATATATTATTATAGCCACACCTAAACAATACATTATTACTTATATATTTATATATTATTATAGCTACACCTAAACAATACATTATTACTTATATATTTATATATTATTATAGCTACACCTAAACAATACATTATTACTTATATATTTATATATTATTATAGCTACACCTAAACAATACATTATTACTTATATATTTATATATTATTATAGCACCGAAACAAAGTCATCGCTTGATCCTTGTTTCCACAAGGATGTATTTATTCTCTTCTGCTGTCATCCCACAGTTTGCTGCAGGGCCTTGTGCTTTACATCAGCAGGTACTAACCCCACTCACCTGTAACTAACGACAGGTACTAACCCCACTCACCTGTAACTAACGACAGGTACTGACCCCACTCACCTGTAACTAACGACAGGTACTGACCCCACTCACCTGTAACTAACGACAGGTACTGACCCCACTCGCATGTAACTAACGACAGGTACTGACCCCACTCGCATGTAACTAACGACAGGTACTGACCCCACTCGCATGTAACTAACGACAGGTACTGACCCCACTCGCATGTAACTAACGACAGGTACTGACCCCACTCACATGTAACTAACGACAGGTACTGACCCCACTCACCTGTAACTAACGACAGGTACTGACCCCACTCACATGTATCTAACGACAGGTACTGACCCCACTCACCTGTAACTAACGACAGGTACTGACCCCACTCACCTGTAACTAACGACAGGTACTGACCCCACTCACATGTATCTAACGACAGGTACTGACCCCACTCACCTGTAACTAACGACAGGTACTGACCCCACTCGCATGTATCTAACGACAGGTACTGACCCCACTCACCTGTAACTAACGACAGGTACTGACCCCACTCACCTGTAACTAACGACAGGTACTGACCCCACTCACATGTAACTAACGACAGGTACTGACCCCACTCACCTGTAACTTACGACAGGTACTGACCCCACTCACATGTAACTAACGACAGGTACTGACCCCACTCGCATGTAACTAACGACAGGTACTGACCCCACTCGCATGTAACTAACGACAGGTACTGACCCCACTCGCATGTAACTGACGACAGGTACTGACCCCACTCGCATGTAACTGACGAAAGGTACTGACCCCACTCGCATGTAACTGACGACAGGTACTCAGGGTATCCGCGGGGTCTTGAAAAGTATTAAAAGGTGATAAATCAATTTTGGGAAAATTAAGACCCTTAAAAAGTAGTAAGTCTTATCACGGCTTTATAAAGTCTTAAATATTGAATGTATTTTTTCTGAATTAGCTGTCCAACAGTCCCAAAAACATCGAAAAAGTGTGTGAATTTAGTAATTTTTATATAAAAAAAAACGTTCGTAAATTGCCTCAGAGCACCAGAGCGGGCAGGCGGGCGGAAGTTCAAAAACACAATGTACGCTCTGGCGTTCCCTGTGCGTTCAGTCCGTATTACAACGCACCGAAATGTTTTAAGAGAAGGTTGGTGAACGCATGAACAGAATGGGGAAGTGCAAATTCGCAGCGTCCTGGCTTGAAATGCCGGACTTTAAAGAGAGGCTGCAGCCAGTCGAGGGGAAAATCAGGGAGGCATATTGTACATTAATCGATAATTAAAAAAGTTGGCAACGAATTTCATTATCGACACGCCACTCAGTCGCGGAGATAAAAGCAATTGAGTTGAGTGCGGTTGCGGAGCTGTAACGTTGTTTTGGTGGCGGAGTCGGCAAAATCAGTTCGACCGAAGTCATCCAAAGTGTGGAAGCATTTCACACTAAGTAAATACATAAATAAAAAGTGTGTTAATTGCAAGATGTGCAAAAGCGACATGACATGGCACGGGAGCACCACGGTGATAATACAGCACCTTAAACGGAAACACGTTGGAGTCCTTGATGTGGAGAGTTTGTGTGTGCGTCTGTGAGTGAGAGTTTTGTGACTGTGTACGTCTGTGAGTGTAGTGTAGAGAATAAGTTCTGAGGTTCAAACAAATCATTTTAAGTTTTCTGAATTGTATTTCTCTCTATTTTTATAAATTATTTATTGTTTTGACAGGTTCGGTCCTTAATAAAAATACAAATTACGGTGCACTTTATTATTAATAAGCTCAGGGATGTTCAAGGAGCAAAGCTGTTTGTGCACTTTCTGAACATTTTTTGCACTGTGAATTGCACTGTCAGTTCTGTTTTTTCAGTAAAGGGTTGGATATTAATGCTTTTTAGTTTTTATCACTGATGTAAATAGTTACAGCTTGAAGTGGCGGTGATGTATTAAAAAATATTGAGAAGTCTTGAAAAGGTATTGAAATTAACTTCAAGATTCCTGCATATACCCTGGTACTGACCCCACTCGCATGTAACTAACGACAGGTACTGACCCCACAGGTTGCAGTGCATGAATGGAGCAATAACTTTAGAAAAGTATGTCTGATCAAACAGTTCTGAAGGGATCGACACCTGTTGCAAATTACATTATTGCTTAGAATCCAAATTGATACGTTCCTGCCTGGAAAAGGAAGTTTTACACAAATATTAGTAACGTCTCAACAGATTCAATTTTGATTGAAAATAAAATCAATCGTCCTAGTACATTTTTAACTGAATTAACTGAGCCTTGAAAAACAATTTGCCATGTTTTAGGGAAGGGAAGTTAGCATTTTAAAAGATGTGAGTGCAATGATTTGGAGGAGGTGAATTGTCTGATTTGCTCCAGAAAGTTTGCGGTCAAAACTGCAAACGGCACCAATTTGAAGAGCCTTCTATGGATTCTTCGTTTGTATTATAAAATATTATTAGGCTTTCACTTATTAGATGAATTAAAATAAACAGTATAGACAAATCGTTGACATTAATCATCTACTAGAAAAATGTAATCATGACCGCCCTATCTGGATTCTGCTGTTATTGGATGCGAAGTCACACCAATTACTAGGTGTCTTGTCTTAATCACTTTTGAGAAATATTTCAGTCGGTAGCTCTGCCTGCCTTTTCTGGGTTAGTGTTCTCACTGGAAACCCCTGATGCAATATGTTGTGCATACATTATGGTTGAGTTACTATGGCATTCGTCATATATGTTGTGCATACATTATGGTTAAGTTACTATGGCATTAGTCGTATATGTTGTGCATACATTATGGTTAAGTTACTATGGCATTAGTCGTATATGTTGTGCATACATTATGGTTAAGTTACTATGGCATTAGTTGGATATGTTGTGCATACATTATGGTTAAGTTACTATGGCATTAGTCGGATATGTTGTGCATACATTATGGTTAAGTTACTATGGCATTAGTCGGATATGTTGTGCATACATTATGGTTAAGTTACTATGGCATTAGTCTTATATGTTGTGCATACATTATGGTTAAGTTACTATGGCATTAGTCGTATATGTTGTGCATACATTATGGTTAAGTTACTATGGCATTAGTTGTATATGTTGTGCATACATTATGGTTAAGTTACTATAGCATTAGTCTTATATGTTGTGCATACATTATGGTTAAGTTACTATGGCATTAGTCGGATATGTTGTGCATACATTATGGTTAAGTTACTATGGCATTAGTCTGCACATTTACGCTCAACTGTCCTGTATATGAATGAGGTGCCAGCTAAACCACTCACTGGGCTACAATATGAAACAAGACAACTTGCATGCCAGTCTTGTGCAGATGTCTCTAAATAATCTCTCAGCTTTCTTACCTGGATTACTTAGTCGTTTTTAGATTGTTTTGCGAAAGACTTGCTTTTTTGTCTTCATTGGGCTTTATATTGCTGCTTCTGTCTCATATATTCCTTGTCTACATTGGGCTCTATATTGCTGCTACTGTCTCATATACTCCTTGTCTACATTGGGCTCTATATTGCTGCTTTTGTCTCATATATAATTCTTGTCTACATTGGGCTCTATATTGCTGCTTCTGTCTCATATATTCCTTGTCTACATTGGGCTCTATTTTGCTGCTTCTGTCTCATATTCCTTGTCTACATTGGGCTTTATATTGCTGCTTCTGTCTCATATATTCATTGTCTACATTGGGCTTTATATTGCTGCTTCTGTCTCATATATTCATTGTCTACATTGGGCTCTATATTGCTGCTTCTGTCTCATATATTCCTTGTCTACATTGGGCTTTATATTGCTGCTTCTGTCTCATATATTCCTTGTCTACATTGGGCTCTATTTTGCTGCTTCTGTCTCATATATTCATTGTCTACATTGGGCTATATATTGCTGCTTCTGTCTCATATATTCATTGTCTACATTGGGCTATATATTGCTGCTTCTGTCTCATATATTCCTTGTCTACATTGGGCTCTATATTGCTGCTTCTGTCTCATATACTCCTTGTCTACATTGGGCTCTATATTGCTGCTTCTGTCTCATATATTCATTGTCTACATTGGGCTCTATTTTGCTGCTTCTGTCTCATATATTCCTTCTGCTCTTTCTCTTGTCTCTTGTCTCTTGCTCCCCCCTGCTTTCTGCTCGTGTGTTGTTCGGCTGAAGGGTGGATACAGGGCACTTCAGGTAACACCTTCACTCTTCTCTTCTCCTTTCTAACGTCGAGTTTAGCCTGACCACAGACCTATTCTCCAACCCTTACCCAACACATGTGCTTAACACAGCTCCACTCCCCTTATATTTTTCAACCATTACCCAACACATGGGCTTAACACAGCCCCACACTGATAGCTGCTTAACATGAAACCTCTTTACTAAAATAATAATGATTGATTGTTCGTTTTTTTTACTGTCATTGGATTGCATACGATCAACTGTTTCTGGAAATACTGACATTTTGTTCACAGATCAGGCTGTTTTTGCAGTTATTCGATCGTGATTACACATTACAGCTTTTTTTCAGTCAAAGTGACGAATTTCTAATTACATGTTGACAATTGAATTCATGCAGTCTCAATCTTCTGCTAAATCTGGTCATAAATTATATGGACAACATTACAGCTTTTTTTCAGTCAAAGTGACGAATTTCTAATTACATGTTGACAATTGAATTCATGCAGTCTCAATCTTCTGCTAAATCTGGTCATAAATTATATGGACCACTTTATTTGTGCTAATAAATGTTTCGTTTCGTCAAAATAAATGCAAATGATCGATCTAGTATACTTCTTTCTCAGATGTTGTAAGCTTTCTGTTCCAATGACTAGCTAACTAAAAAGTGTGTTTTACAGGAAATTAACATGATTGACATGGACACCTGTTACTTTAACATGATTGACATGGACACCTGTTACTTTAACATGATTGACATGGACACCTGTTACTTTAACATGATTGACATGGACACCTGTTACTTTAACATGATTGACATGGACACCTGTTACTTTAACATGATTGACATGGACACCTGTTACTTTAACATGATTGACATGGACACCTGTTACTTTAACATGATTGACATGGACACCTGTTACTTTAACATGATTGACATGGACACCTGTTACTTTAACATGATTGACATGGACACCTGTTACTTTAACATGATTGACATGGACACCTGTTACTTTAACATGATTGACATGGACACCTGTTACACTGTACTCCGAATTACATTTAAGTAAATTTACACACAACATTTGTCTTGGAGTAAGTCTTATACTGGCTGTTCCCTGAACATACATTCTAGGGAACTGTGCCATCTGTCAATTGCCCACTTGTTCGGCTGTTTGTCTGAACGGTGCTTCGGCTGTTTGTCTGAACGGTGCGTTAGGCTGTTTGAAGTTTCAGCCTTCCTTAATAATCTGTTTTCCGCATGTGTGGCCTCAACTAATGCATTTTCATTAACACACTCAAGTACTGACAGGTCTTCACTCTTACCATCCTTCTCCAGCCTTACTATGCCAACAGGCCCACCATTCCCACCAATGCCCCTCGGGTTCAGACCAGCAGTGGTCCTCGTCCAGTGGGTCCTACCCATGTCTACCAGCCAGGCTCCCAGATGATGATGATCCCTGGACAGCAGCTGTCCTTTACTAGCTCCCCTCAGAGCTACTTCATCCCGCAAGGACAGGTACCACATCTCTATCTATACGGGCGCCACATCTCTATTAGGGATGCACCGAATATTCGTCCACCGAAAATTTTCGGCCGAAAATGGCCCAAAAGGGCATTTTCGGTTTTCGGCCGAAACACTTTTATCACCGAAACAATACGGCCGAAATATGTTGTGATCTATTCGGATCCTCTGCACTTCATCGCGACTGTACTTGATCCGCGTTATAAAGACCATTACTTGGATGCAGAAATAAAGCAGCGCGCACGAGAAATTATCCAGGCGGCGATGGATGCGGAGAACCCGCGTGGAGACGGAGCAATAGCGCACGGAGCAATAGCGCACGGAGCAGCAGGGCACGGAGCAGCAGCGCACGGAGCAGCAGCGCACGGAGATCAGAGCGCAGAAAAAAAGACTCGTCTCTCTGCACTAGATGAGGGGCATGCACCCTCGTTGTCTGATATGTTCAGTGAAATCCTGCAAGAAAATGCCTCACATGGGCGTAGGTTTAAGGGGGACGCTGGGGACATGTCCCCAACAACATTTTAACATGACTAAATTGTCCCCACCAATATTTTAGCGAACTCCGTTATGAGTTTGTGAAGCGATTTGGGTCAATTCCGACCGCAGCGCCAGGAGGACGGTACTAGAAACGCCGTAATTTGATTGGCTAAAAAACCTAGGGGAGGGGAGTTATCTGACACGCTATAAGTACACAGGAGAGTGACTGAAGACAACAGTAAAGTTACCAGTGCTTTCTGTTAATACATACCCCATATGTTAGAATCTTGCAGTCACAATAAACAGTGGAAATGTTTCCTGTGTATATTTTGCTTATGTAATGTGGCCTATTTGGGATATCCCATTAGTAGGGGCGGAGTAGTGGCACCACCAGGGTCGCTACAATATATTGAATCTGACAAACAGCCATACCATCTAAAAGCAACAGGCTATTGTCTCAACTAAACGCAAAAATAATCACATTATTCTCAGTAAAAGTTCACTTGCCGGAGGGGGGGGGAGAGATGTCCCCACCAAAGCTGAGACCAAACCTACGCCCTTGGTGCCTCATATCCATAAATGCAATGGTACTAATAATTGGCATAATTTATTTCGGTGTTTCGGTTTTCGGTTTTCGGGCTTGGTTTCCTCTTTTTCGGTTTTCGGTTTCGGCCAAGAAATTTCATTTCGGTGCATCCCTAATCTCTATCTATACGGGCGCCCCATCTCTATCTATACGGGCGCCACATCTCTATCTATACGGGCGCCACATCTCTATCTATACGGGCGCCACATCTCTATCTATACGGGCGCCACATCTCTATCTATACGGGCGCCACATCTCTATCTATACGGGCGCCACATCTCTATCTATACGGGCGCCACATCTCTATCTATACGGGCGCCACATCTCTATCTATACGGGCGCCACATCTCTATCTATACGGGCGCCACATCTCTATCTATACGGGCGCCACATCTCTATCTATACGGGCGCCACATCTCTATCTATACGGGCGCCACATCTCTATCTATACGGGCGCCACATCTCTATCTATACGGGCGCCACATCTCTTATCTATACGGGCGCCACATCTCTTATCTATACGGGCGCCACATCCACATCATCTCTATCTATACGGGCGCCACATCTCTATCTATACGGGCGCCACATCTCTTATCTATACGGGCGCCACATCTCTTATCTATACGGGCGCCACATCTCTTATCTATACGGGCGCCACATCTCTTATCTATACGGGCGCCACATCTCTTATCTATACGGGCGCCACATCTCTATCTATACGGGCGCCACATCTCTATCTATACGGGCGCCACATCTCTCATCTATACGGGCGCCACATCTCTTATCTATACGGGCGCCACATCTCTATCTATACGGGCGCCACATCTCTATCTATACGGGCGCCACATCTCTATCTATACGGGCGCCACATCTCTATCTATACGGGCGCCACATCTCTATCTATACGGGCGCCACATCTCTATCTATACGGGCGCCACATCTCTATCTATACGGGCGCCACATCTCTATCTATACGGGCGCCACATCTCTTATCTATACGGGCGCCACATCTCTTATCTATACGGGCGCCACATCTCTTATCTATACGGGCGCCACATCTCTTATCTATACGGGCGCCACATCTCTATCTATACGGGCGCCACATCTCTTATCTATACGGGCGCCACATCTCTTATCTATACGGGCGCCACATCTCAATATATCGCACAATCCAAAAGTAGTTATCGTGACAGCCCTACATCCCGGTGGATGCACGTTGGTGGTGGTTGAGGAGATTCCCCCTTCCATGTAAAGCGCTTTGAGTCCCTAGAATAAGCGCTATATAAATGTAAGTTAAGTTAATAAATGTTAAAGGAGACATTTGTCTAAGTTAATAAATGTTAAAGGAGACATTTGTCTAAGTTAATAAATGTTAAAGGAGACATTTGTCTAAGTTAATAAATGTTAAAGGAGACATTTGTCTAAGTTAATAAATGTTAAAGGAGACATTTGTCTAAGTTAATAAATGTTAAAGGAGACATTTGTCTAATGGCGCTTTTCCACTACACAGAACCAGCTCGCCTCAGCTCGACTCGACTCGGCTTTTTTGGTTTTCCACTGGGTAAAAGTTGTACCTGTACCTGCTTCCAGGCACTTTTTTTCGTACCACCACAGGCGAGGTTCTGAGCGAGCTGAGGCGATACTAAAATGTGACATGAAAACAAGGCAGACTGCTGATTGGTCAGAGAATCGTCACTATTCACTGCATCATCATTGCACGCGCCAGATGTACTATATATATAAATAGTTTGGCCAGAGATTGCGTGAGAGCTGTACATATTATCCATTACGAATGCTATGGCAAACCGAAAGAATGCGTCGTGAGAAACAGCAACATCTCGCGGATCAAACACAGCATACACTCGATTTCCTCCATTGTCTTATGTGTGTGTGGGTAGCGAGTGTTGGTAGGAGGACGCGGACCTGAATGAAACACGCTTCTCTTGCCCGGTAGATTATACAAGTAGAGCGCATGTAGTACGTCCAGACTCCATTCATACTACCCGGATTCATACTATATAGAACGTACTTTTTTAACGGTCGCAAAGTACGTTCTTATTTAAATGTAGTACATAGTATACTCAACATAGTACGCAATTTCGGACGCAGCCTGTGTGTCGCCGCGTCGCGTAGAAGATTACGTCACAGCAGTTTCCTGTTGCGTCGCTATGACGACCGGGTACTATTGCGCAGGTACTATCTGCAATGGAGAACCGAGCGAAAGCGAGCGGAGCCGAGTCGAGCTGGTTCTTTGTAGTGGAAAAGCCCCAAAAATTAATAATTGTTAAAGGAGACATTTGTCTAAGTTAATAAATGATAAGGAAGACATTTGTTTAAGTTCATAGATGATAAGGAAGACATTTGTTTAAGTTCATAGATAAGGAAGACATTTTGTGACATGGCCTCCATAAACGGCTCATGGGCTTACCTTTTTTTAACATATTGGTTATTTTGCTAGTCAGCAAGATCCGTTGTAACTTGGTCACCCTAAAAATATGATTCCGGTCGAGGACTGCCCCAGTTGCTGAGCATGACGAGCACTAAATAATTGAGCATTTTATGAATCATTTTGGCCGTACAAAAACAAACAGGATTACCTGCAATGTTAAGTGCTTTTGGGTATTGACCATTACGCCAAGACATGTTATTTACTGATTCCCATGGCGATGTGGGGTATTGTCCATTTACTGGTTCCCATATAGCGGTGTGAGGTATTGTCCATTTACTGGTTCCCATATAGCGGTGTGAGGTATTGTCCATTTACTGGTTCCCATATAGCGGTGTGAGGTATTGTCCATTTACTGGTTCCCATATAGCGGTGTGAGGTATTGTCCATTTACTGGTTCCCATATAGCGGTGTGAGGTGTTGTCCATTTACTGGTTCCCATATAGCGGTGTGAGGTATTGTCCATTTACTGGTTCCCATATAGCGGTGTGAGGTATTTTCCATTTACTGGTTCCCATATAGCGGTGTGAGGTATTGTCCATTTACTGGTTCCCATATAGCGGTGTGGGGTGTTGTCCATTTACTGGTTCCCATATAGCGGTGTGAGGTGTTGTCCATTTACTGGTTCCCATATAGCGGTGTGAGGTGTTGTCCATTTACTGGTTCCCATATAGCGGTGTGAGGTGTTGTCCATTTACTGGTTCCCATATAGCGGTGTGAGGTGTTGTCCATTTACTGGTTCCCATATAGCGGTGTGAGGTGTTGTCCATTTACTGGTTCCCATATAGCGGTGTGAGGTGTTGTCCATTTACTGGTTCCCATATAGCGGTGTGAGGTGTTGTCCATTTACTGGTTCCCATATAGCGGTGTGAGGTGTTGTCCATTTACTGGTTCCCATATAGCGGTGTGAGGTGTTGTCCATTTACTGGTTCCCATATAGCGGTGTGAGGTGTTGTCCATTTACTGGTTCCCATATAGCGGTGTGAGGTGTTGTCCATTTACTGGTTCCCATATAGCGGTGTGAGGTATTGTCCATTTACTGGTTCCCATATAGCGGTGTGAGGTATTGTCCATTTACTGGTTCCCATATAGCGGTGTGAGGTATTGTCCATTTACTGGTTCCCATATAGCGGTGTGAGGTGTTGTCCATTTACTGGTTCCCATATAGCGGTGTGAGGTGTTGTCCATTTACTGGTTCCCATATAGCGGTGTGAGGTGTTGTCCATTTACTGGTTCCCATATAGCGGTGTGAGGTGTTGTCCATTTACTGGTTCCCATATAGCGGTGTGAGGTGTTGTCCATTTACTGGTTCCCATATAGCGGTGATCCAAGCAATGGAGCTGAAGCTAAATGTCTTTGGCTACTTGTTGTAAAAGGTGAGTCCCGTAATCAAGTATATTTAAAAAAAAATGGCTAAATCAAATATTGCCTGTTTGAAACTTGCCATTCTGTCTGTAAATGTTGGCACGTTGTTATTTCTGTATGCTAGTCGGATCCACCCCAGGTAATCCAGGTAAATGTTGGCACGTTGTTATTTCTGTATGCTAGTTGGACCCCCCCCAGGTAATCCAGGTAATCCTATGTTTCCTCTATATCTCTGTTTAGTACCGTGCTCCTTATATGTCAGCCAGTCCACAGTACCCTGTGACTACTGGGACTGCAGGATTCTACCCAGGAACCAGCCCAGCAGAATACCCCACTTATGGTAAGTGTCCTGAACCCACTGCCAATCACAACAACCTCAATCTTGATTATAACCAGTGGCGTGACTAGATCAGCTGCTGACAAATTAATCCTGAAACCTTCCACAACCCCAACCATGGCTAACTGCAATATTAGCCTGGGCCGTAACTGAAAACTGTGGTGGTGTTTTGGCTCAACACTGTGGTGGTGTTTTGGCTCAACACTGTGGTGGTGTTTTGGCTCAACACTGTGGTGGTGTTTTGGCTCAACACTGTGGTGGTGTTTTGGCTTTGCCTGTTTGTGTGATGTGTTTCTCAGTATCTGAAAGATTATCAAGAGCGCCAGAGTGTTAGTGATCTGGCTTTGGTTCTGCTTTGGTTCTATGTTCTACCTGCGGTCTTTCCTGCTGCTTACTGCTGCTTTAACACCCTGCTTTCTTCAGGGAACCCTTCTCCATTCACTCACACTGCATCGGTCTTCTGTCCTCCCTTTCCCTACCCTTTTCCTCTATTCTTCCCTCGCTCTTTTATTCTTCCTGTCCTCCAACTCTTTCGCATTATGTTCAGAGCCCTCTCTGGCTGTGAGGGAGAGGCGGGGGGGTTGGGGGAGAGGAAGCGTCCGGGAGAATGGGCGCCTCTCTCTCCATGGCGCTCCTCTCACCTCCCAGCGCTACCCTGGTGAGTACGTGTATGTACTCATGTGTTAGTGCTTTATTTTATTTACCCTGGTGAGTACGTGTATGTACTCATGTGTTAGTGCTTTATTTTATTTACCCTGGTGAGTAGGTGTATGTACTCATGTGTTGGTGCTTTATTTTATTTACCCTGGTGAGTACGTGTATGTGCTCATGTGTTGGTGCTTTATTTTATTTACCCTGGTGAGTACGTGTATGTGCTCATGTGTTGGTGCTTTATTTTATTTACCCTGGTGAGTACGTGTATGTGCTCATGTGTTGGTGCTTTATTTTATTTACCCTGGTGAGTACGTGTATGTGCTCATGTGTTGGTGCTTTATTTTATTTACCCTGGTGAGTACGTGTATGTGCTCATGTGTTGGTGCTTTATTTTATTTACCCTGGTGAGTACGTGTATGTGATCATGTGTTGGTGCTTTATTTTCGGCCTAATAGTGGTCTATGATTGGTAGTATTGTTCATAGGTATTTGTGTTCTTAGCTTCCCCCTCTACTCATGTAAAAACTCATGTTTTTATGTGATTGCACATGCGTCAGGTTAATGTAGAATTCTCATTTTCGTGTGTCTGTGTTTCAGTCTGTGTTTCAGTCTGTGTACCGTACCGTTAGCGGGTGGCGTGGTTTGTGGCCTTATTCTTGACCTCTCGTCAACTCTCATCTTTCCTCTCCATACAGCAGGTGCCTATTACCCAGCTCAGCCCCAGTACAGCCACACCCCCCCAGTTCAGACGGCCCCTGTCATGATAAGCCCAGCTCAGCCCCAGCAGCAGCAGCAGCCGCCATTGGCTCCTCAGCAGCCACAGACTCAACCTCCTGCCCTAAAGAGGGAACGTGTTGCGGTACGAAGGTGTTTCCACTACATACCCTGACCCCCAAAACTGACACGCTTTTACCCCGACCCCAAAACTGACACGCTTTTACCCCGACCCCCAAAACCTGACACGCTTTTACCCCGACCCCCAAAACCTGACACGCTTTTACCCCGGCCCCCAAAACCTGACACGCTTTTACCCCGGCCCCCAAAAACTGACACGCTTTTACCCCGGCCCCCAAAAACTGACACGCTTTTACCCCGGCCCCCAAAAACTGACACGCTTTTACCCCGGCCCCCAAAACTGACACGCTTTTACCCCGGCCCCCAAAACTGACACGCTTTTACCCCGGCCCCCAAAACTGACACGCTTTTACCCTGACCCCCATGTCGCTTTTGAAAATCTTTTTGTTGGAAAACACAATTTCTGCTAGTATAAAACCAATATTTCTTGTATAACACCAACATCTGGTGTGAACGTGCTGTAGAAAGGTCAAAGGGCAGAAGGGATGCAAGGGTTGATGGTCAAGTGTGTAAGTATAGCCAATGGTTAAATATATACGCATAGCCAATGGATAAATATATACGTATAGCCAATGGATAAATATATACGTATAGCCAATGGATAAATGTATACGTATAGCCAATGGATAAATGTATACGTATAGCCAATGGATAAATATATACGTATAGCCAATGGTTAAATATATACGTATAGCCAATGGTTAAATATATACGTATAGCCAATGGATAAATATATACGTATAGCCAATGGATAAATGTATACGTATAGCCAATGGATAAATGTATACGTATAGCCAATGGATAAATGTATACGTATAGCCAATGGTTAAATATATACGTATAGCCAATGGATAAATATATACGTATAGCCAATGGATAAATATATACGTATAGCCAATGGATAAATGTATACGTATAGCCAATGGATAAATGTATACGTATAGCCAATGGATAAATATATACGTATAGCCAATGGTTAAATATATACGTATAGCCAATGGTTAAATATATACGCATAGCCAATGGATAAATATATACGTATAGCCAATGGATAAATGTATACGTATAGCCAATGGATAAATGTATACGTATAGCCAATGGATAATTATATACGTATAGCCAATGGATAAATATATACGTATAGCCAATGGTTAAATATATACGTATAGCCAATGGTTAAATATATACGTATAGCCAATGGATAAATATATACGTATAGCCAATGGATAAATATATATATATACGTATAGCCAATGGATAAATATATACGTATAGCCAATGGTTAAATGTATACGTATAGCCAATGGTTAAATGTATACGTATAGCCAATGGATAAATATATACGTATAGCCAATGGATAAATATATATGTATAGCCAATGGATAAATATATACGTATTAAATGTATCCGTATAGCCAATGGTTAAATGTATACGTATAGCCAATGGTTAAATGTATACGTATAGCCAATGGTTAAATATATACGTATAGCCAATGGTTAAATATATACTTATAGCCAATGGTTAAATATATACGTATAGCCAATGGATAAATGTATAGGTATAGCCAATGGTTAAATGTATACGTATAGCCAATGGATAAATATATACGTATAGCCAATGGATAAATATATATGTATAGCCATTGGATAAATATATACGTATTAAATGTATACATATAGCCAATGGTTAAATATATACGTATAGCCAATGGTTAAATATATACGTATAGCCAATGGATAAATATGTACGTATAGCCAATGGTTAAATATATACTTATAGCCAATGGTTAAATATATACTTATAGCCAATGGTTAAATATATACGTATAGCCAATGGATATATATATATACGTATAGCCAATGGATATATATATATACGTATAGCCAATGGATAAATATATACGTATAGCCAATGGATAAATGTATACGTATAGCCAATGGATAAATGTATACGTATAGCCAATGGATAAATATATACGTATAGCCAATGGATAAATGTATACGTAGAGCCAATGGATAAATGTATACGTATAGCCAATGGATAAATGTATACGTATAGCCAATGGATAAATATATACGTATAGCCAATGGATAAATGTATACGTATAGCCAATGGATAAATGTATACGTAGAGCCAATGGATAAATATATACGTATTAAATGTATACGTATAGCAAATGGATAAATGTATACGTAGAGCCAATGGATAAATATATACGTATAGCCAATGGATAAATATATACGTATAGCCAATGGATAAATATATACGTATAACCAATGGATAAATATAAACGTATAGCCATAGGTTAAATATATACGTATAGCCATAGGTTAAATATATACGTATAGCCAATGGATAAATGTTTTCCTTTAGCCAATGGATAAATATATACGTATAGCCAATGGATAAATATATACGTATAGCCAATGTTTAAATGCATACGAATAGCCAATGGATAAATATATACGTATAACCAATGGATAAATATATACGTATAGCCATAGGTTAAATATATACGTATAGCCAATGGATAAATGTTTTCCTTTAGCCATAGGTTAAATGTATACGTATAGCCAACGGTTAAATATATACGTAGAGCCAATGGATAAATGTATACGTATAGCCAATGGATAAATATATACGTATAGCCAATGGATAAATATATACGTATAGCCAATGTTTAAATGCATACGAATAGCCAATGGATAAATATATACGTATAGCCAATGGATAAATATATATGTATAGCCAATGGATAAATATATACGTATAGCCAATGGATAAATATATATGTATAGCCAATGGATAAATATATACGTATAGCCAATGGGTAAATGTATACGTATAGCCAATGGTTAAATATATACGTATAGCCAATGGATACATATATACGTATAGCCAATGGGTAAATATATACGTATAGCCAATGTTTAAATGTATACAAATAGCCAATGGATAAATATATACGTATAGCCAATGGATAAATATATACGTATAGCCAATGTTTAAATGTATACGTATATCCAATGGGTAAATGTATACGTATAGCCAATGGTTAAATATATACGTATAGCCAATGGATACATATATACGTATAGCCAATGGGTAAATATATACGTATAGCCAATGTTTAAATGTATACAAATAGCCAATGGATAAATATATACGTATAGCCAATGTTTAAATGCATACGAATAGCCAATGGATAAATATATACGTATAGCCAATGGATAAATATATACGCATAGCCAACGGATAAATATATACGTATAGCCAATGGTTAAATATATACTTATAGCCAATGGTTAAATATATACGTATAGCCAATGGATATATATATATATATACGTATAGCCAATGGTATAGCCAATGGTTAAATGTATACGTATAAATGCGTATAGCCAATGGTTAAATGTATACGTATAGCCAATGGATAAATGTATACGTATAGCCAATGGATAAATATATACGTATAGCCAATGGATAAATGTATACGTATAGCCAATGGTTAAATGTATACGTATAGCCAATGGTTAAATGTATACGTATACCCAATGGGTATAGCCAATGGATAAATGTATACGTATAGCCAATGGTTAAATGTATACATATAGCCAATGGATGGATAAATATATACGTATAGCCAATGGATAAATGGATAAATATATATACGTATAGCCAATGATAAATAAATGTATAGCCAATGGGTAAATGTATATAGCCAATGGATAAATGGATAAATGGATAAATATATACGTATAGTATAGCCATACGTATTAAATAGCCAATGGGTATTAAATGGATAAATGTATACGTATAGCCAATGGATAAATATATACGTATAGCCAATGGATAAATGTATACGTATAGCCAATGGATAAATGTATAGCCAATGGATAAATATATACGTATAGCCAATGGATACGTATAGAGCCAATGGATAAATATATACGTATAGCCAATGGATAAATATATACGTATAGCCAATGGATAAATATATACGTATAGCCAATGGATAAATATATACATAGGTTAAATGTATAGCCAATGGATAAATATATACGTATAGCCAATGGATAAAATATACGTATGGATAAATACGTATAGTATACGTATAGCCAATGGATAAATATATACGTATAGCCAATGGCCAATGGGATAAAAAATATAGCCAATGTTTAAATGTATAGCCAATGGATAAATATATACGTATAGCCAATGTTTAAATGCATACGAATAGCCAATGGTATAGCCAATGGATAAATATATACGTATAGCCAACGGATAAATAAATGTATACGTATAGCCAATGGATAAATATATACGTATAGCCAATGGGTATAGCCAATGGATAAATGTATACGTATAGCCAATGGATAAATGTATACGTATAGCCAATGGTTAAATGGTATAGCCAATGGATAAATGTATACGTATAGCCAATGTTAAATGTATAATAGCCAATGGTTAAAATGGGATAAATATATACGTATAGCCAATGGATAAATATATAGCCAATGGATAAATGTATAGCCAATGGTTAAATATATACGTATGGTTAAATGTATACGTATAGCCAATGGTTAAATATATACGTATAGCCAATGGATAAATGGTATAGCCAATGGATAAATATATATGTATAGCCAATGGATAAATATATACGTATAGCCAATGGATAAATAAATATACGTATAGCCAATGGATAAATATAAATGTATACGTATAGCCAATGGATAAATGTATACGTATAGCCAATGGATAAATGTATACGTATAGCCAATGGATAAATGGTATAGCCAATGGATAAATGTATACGTATAGCCAATAAATGTATACGTATAGCCAATGGTTAAATATATACGTATAGCCAATGGTTAGCCAATGGGTAAATATATACGTTAAATGTATACGTATAGCCAATGGTTAAATATATACGTATAGCCAATGGATAAATATATACGTATAGCCAATGGATAAATATATACGTATAGCCAATGGATAAATATATACGTATAGCCAATGGATAAATATATACGTATAGCCAATGGATAAATATATACGTATAGCCAATGGATAAATATATACGTATAGCCAATGGATAAATATATACGTATAGCCAATGGATAAATATATACGTATAGCCAATGGATAAATATATACGTATAGCCAATGGATAAATGTATACGTATAGCCAATGGTTAAATGTATACGTATAGCCAATGGTTAAATGTATACGTATAGCCAATGGTTAAATGTATACGTATAGCCAATGGATAAATATATACGTATAGCCAATGGATAAATATATACGTATAGCCAATGGATAAATATATACGTATAGCCAATGGATAAATATACGTATAGCCAATGGATAAATATATACGTATAGCCAATGGATAAATATATACGTATAGCCAATGGATAAATATATACGTATAGCCAATGGATAAATGTATACGTATAGCCAATGGATAAATGTATACGTATAGCCAATGGTTAAATGTATACGTATAGCCAATGGTTAAATATATAAATGTATACGTATAGCCAATGGATAAATATATACGTATAGCCAATATATGGATAAATATATACGTATAGCCAATGGATAAATATATACGTATAGCCAATGGGTATGCGTATAGCCAAAATGTATACGTATAGCCAATGGTTAAATGTATGTATAGCCAATGGATAAATATATACGTATAGCCAATGGATAAATGTATACGTATAGCCAATGGATAAATATATACGTATAGCCAATGGTATACGTATAGCCAATGGTTAAATGTATACGTATAGCCAATACCCAATGGATAAAAATATACCCAATGGATAAAATAAATGTATACGTATAGCCAATGGATAAATGTATACGTATAGCCAATGGATAAATGTATACGTATAGCCAATGGTATAAATGATAAATACGTATAGCCAATGGATAAATATATAGCCAATGGATAAATGTATAGCCAATGGTTAAATGTATACGTATAGCCAATGGTTAAATGTATACGTATAGCCAATGGATAAATGTATACATATAGCCAATGGTTAAATATATACGTATAGCCAATGGATAAATATATACGTATAGCCAATGGATAAATATATACGTATAGCCAATGGTTAAATATATACGTATAGCCAATGGTTAAATATATACGTATAGCCAATGGTTAAATGTATACGTATAGCCAATGGATAAATATATACGTATTAAATATATACCCATAGCCAATGGTTGAATAAAGGATCCCTAAGTTGCACTGGTTGTGAGACGGGGCCAATGCGATAATCTCATGCAAATACATAACATGCTGTGCTATTTGTTCCGCTCACTTTTTCGTTTTCACCTTTTCTCAGATCAGAATACGAGACCCTAACCAAGGGGGCCGTGACATCACAGACGAGATCATGTCCGGGGGAAGGTCCACCTCGACTCCCCCCCCTCCATCACAGGTACCCAGGTTCTAGTACACTGAAACGATACAGAATGCACCAAAATGTTGATGATATTGAAAGCACTACAATTTTAAACATCAATACTAACTGTCCTGTTTTCTTGGTTGTATACCACATATATACACACACACACCACACACACCACACTTCATGCCGCACCACACACCATGCTGCGCCACACACACACACACACACACACACACACACACACTGTCATACGGTTTCCAGAATGTCTGTAATGGAAGCCAACTGTTCCATAACGTTTAATTCAGTTGCTGAGTGTCTCCGTTGTTGTCTTAGACTTTTAATTAAATAAGCTTTTAATTAAACAACAGCATTTTCTTTTACAAAGCTAATTTTAACGTTGCCTTTTTGTATACTCAGTCCTCCATGGTGGAGGGAGACTGTCCTGCCCAGACCAACGGGGAAGTAATAAAGTCCGCTTCCATGCTAAAGACAACTGGTGAGCGGACTTGCGGTATTACAATGTCTTCATAGCCATACAGGAAATGCAATATTACAAGAGCATAGATTAAAGTCATTCAGTTGTTCGTCATCTTTTCTAAACAGATTCATTTATCACAGAGGAAAGTGCAGAGCACCCAGTGTCCATGGTGACGGGGGTGGGGTTAAGCTATTCTACATCGACCACCCCAGAGCCTGCCACTGTTCCAGCAGAGCTCACGCAAGAAACTGAAGGCCACGTCACCATGCATGCTGAGAAGGTTGTCAGCCAATCGAATGCCGCGCTGGTTGGGGTAGTGTTTCCTGTCCCACCAGGGGAGGACCAGGCCACTCCTTCCTTGCCCTCCCAACCAGCTGCTCCTGCCTCCCACCCCCCCTCCGAGGTACAGACTCTTCCTGAGGCTGCCGCCATCGCTCTGGTTAGTGAGGTTGTGGATGCTGTTGAGACCACTGTGGTGGTGGCTGTGACCTACTGTGCTCCCCCAAAACAAGCAGCAGTTGAGACTTCAGTGCCAGTAATGCTGAAAGTGGAAGTGGACACAAAAAAAGCAGCGCCAGAGAAGCAAAAGTTGGTGGAGGAGAAGATTAAGAATGAACCTGCGATTACGACCCCAGCTGAACTAGCGGTGCCTGTTGTGGCAGACCCCATACCCACTTCATGTCCTGTGGCACCCATCCAGTTGGTTGTTGACCTCACCCCGATCGTGAAGCATGTAGTGGAAACGCCCGTTAAAGTGGAGAGCGCGCCGGACCTGCCAGCTTCTATTAAGGAACTCTCACTTCCTCCCATCGTGACGGAGAACGCCTCCTCTACCTCTATCCTGGAGGCGGAGCTCACCGTGGTCTACAAACCTGAGGAGAAGCTGTGCAACGGAATCCCTCCTGGAGACCCTGATGAAGTAGATGCCCCAGCACCAAAACACGCTGCCAAGCCCCTCACAGAGCCTGGCACTCCTCAGCCTCAGGTAACTGCTGTGGAGGAGCAGAAAGAGGAGCAGAAAGAGGAGCAGAAAGAGGAGCAGAAAGAGGAGCAGAAAGAGGAGCAGAAAGAGGAGCAGAAAGAGGAGCAGAAAGAGATTGATGTTTCTGCAGCCCCATCAGCCATCTGCCTTTCAGAGGACACATCCATACAAGGTGTGGTTTATAAGGAGGTGTGGTTTATAAGGAGGTGTGGTTTATAAGGAGGTGTGGTTTATAAGGAGGTGTGGTTTATAAGGAGGTGTGGTTTATAAGGAGGTGTGGTTTATAAGGAGGTGTGGTTTATAAGGAGGTGTGGTTTATAAGGAGGTGTGGTTTATAAGGAGGTGTGGTTTATAAGGAGGTGTGGTTTATAAGGAGGTGTGGTTTATAAGGAGGTGTGGTTTATAAGGAGGTTTTCTGGGCAGTTTATATTGTTTGTGAAATCTCAGGTGCCCATGAGATAGTGTGTGTGTGTGTGATGCGACTTAAGGTGTTCATGTAACGTCCTGTTATAGCTGCTGTGTCTGTGCCAAAGAAGAAAAGGAATATGAAGGAGCTGAACAAGAAGGAGGCCATTGGAGACATGCTGGATGCCTTCAAAGAGGTGGGTGTCAGTCATGAACCATCCAGAAACAATATAACCTGGATATTGTGGAGCCCAGCTGCCTAACTGCATTTGACATAGTTGGTCCACAACCTTGTATATCTGCCGTGATAAAGCTTATTCTCCCCACCCATGTGTTTGTTTGTCCAGAATCTAGAATTGTAACATAAATCTCCTGCTAATTCCTCCTTTCACCTGCCCTACAATCCTGTTCCTGTTCCATGCAGGAGAAACAAGCTGCACCTCCAGCCCCCGAGCTCTCGTCCACTCCGGCCGAGCCCTGTCCTGTAGCTCCTCCTGCTGATGCACCGGACGAGACTTGGGAAGAGAAGGAGGACAAGCAAAACGCAGATGTGCTCCCGCCAAAACCGGGAGACCTCAAATACCAATACAAAGGAGGTAGGTTGAAATGATGGTTGCTAAGTAATGATGGTTTTTTGAGTTGGGTGTTTGTTATGTTTTTTCACTTCCTATTGTAGGAATGTCAGGAGTGCTTTTTGGCGTTTAGGCTAATAGGTTTATTTTGCTCTCCCCCTCAGAGCAATGGAAGCCCATCGACCCGGAGGAGAAGAAACGATACGACAGGGAATTCCTGCTGGGCTTCCAGTTTATCAGTGCCAGCATGAACAAACCTGAGGGGTTACCTCCCATTACTGATGTGGTGCTCGATAAGGTAATCTAACCCCCAAAAAACATCTATTAATAAAATCATCTGTGATTTCAAAAGCGTCTGCTCAGATGTTTCATAATAATTACAGGGATAGCATGTCAATTGTGTTTGTCAGCATTGTTTATTTGAAGTGATTCAAAAAAGTGTATTTTCCTTTCAACATTAGTTTCTAGGCCAGTTTACTATGTCTAATGTATTTGTTATCCTAACCCTGTTCAATGTATTGGGATGTAGGCCAACAAAACCCCCATGCGCCCAGCAGAACCGGGACGCAACCTGATGAACGCCGGGCCAGACTTCACCCCCGCCTTCATGGGTAACCTGGACCGACAGTCCGGTGGTGGTGGTGGTGGAGGAGGTGGAGGAGGAGGAGGAGGCTCACGTGCCCCTGGAAGGGATCATATGGGGGTGAGTAGTGTGGCTCCGCTGTGTGTTTGGAGTGTGGCTCCGCTGTGTGTTTGGAGTGTGGCTCCGCTGTGTGTTTGGAGTGTGGCTCCGCTGTGTGTTTGGAGTGTGGCTCCGCTGTGTGTTTGGAGTGTGGCTCCGCTGTGTGTTTGGAGTGTGGCTCCGCTGTGTGTTTGGAGTGTGGCTCCGCTGTGTGTTTGCTGCATTGATAGCAGTTTGTGGCTTCTTTGTTTAATATGAGAATTTCATCTTGTTGTTCACTAAACTTGGCATTTATATTCCATGGGTGTTTCCGGGGTCATATTGTCCTGGAAAGAATTAGTCACAGTTTTAGTACCTAATAGAGCATCACTATTCAACTCACTCACTTTTCAATATTAATCCTTGAAACATCTGTGCTGTGAACACGTGCACGTTTGTGCTGGGATCAATATCATAGGGTTCTTTTTCACCCATGCTGTTGACTGGAACCGGTGCTGTTTGTTTGCTGTTTTATTTACTAGTTGTGGTTTCGTGTTCCATCTGTTGTCCACCTGACCTTCCCTCTCCCTACCTCAGCCTTCTGGGCCTCGACGCTCGCAGCAAGGCCAGCGCAAGGAGCCCCGCAAGATCATCAACATCTCCTCATCTCTCGGCGGCGACGTGCAGCTCAACAAGGCTGAGAAGGCATGGAAACCAGCTGTAAAGAAGACTGTGGCCCGGGATCGCGAGGTGGAGGATGAGAGCGACGACCCTGAGAATGGGAAGACCCAGGAGCTGTTCAAGAGGGTTCGCTCCATCCTCAACAAGCTGACGCCCCAGATGTTCCAGCAGCTGATGAAGCAGGTCAATGAGCTGACCATCGACACGGAGGAGAGACTGAAGGGAGTCATCGACCTCATCTTTGAGAAGGCCATCTCTGAGCCCAACTTCTCTGTAGCCTACGCCAACATGTGTCGCTGCCTTATAGCGGTGAGTTGTGCCCCCCTCGCTCCCTCTCCTCCCCCTCGCTCCCCCTCGCTCTCCCCCTCGCTCTCTCTCCCCCTCGCTCTCTCTCTCCCCCTCGCTCTCTCTCTCCCCCTCGCTCTCTCTCTCCCCCTCGCTCTCTCTCTCCCCCTCGCTCTCTCTCTCCCCCTCGCTCTCTCTCTCCCCCTCGCTCTCTCTCTCCCCCTCGCTCTCTCTCTCCCCCTCGCTCTCTCTCTCCCCCTCGCTCTCTCTCTCCCCCTCGCTCTCTCTCTCCCCCTCGCTCTCTCTCTCCCCCTCGCTCTCTCTCTCCCCCTCGCTCTCTCTCTCCCCCTCGCTCTCTCTCTCCCCCTCGCTCTCTCTCTCCCCCTCGCTCTCTCTCTCCCCCTCGCTCTCTCTCTCCCCCTCGGTCTCTCTCTCCCCCTCGGTCTCTCTCTCTCCCCCTCGCTCTCTCTCTCCCCCTCGGTCTCTCTCTCCCCCTCGGTCTCTCTCTCCCCCTCGGTCTCTCTCTCCCCCTCGGTCTCTCTCTCCCCCTCGGTCTCTCTCTCCCCCTCGGTCTCTCTCTCCCCCTCGGTCTCTCTCTCCCCCTCGCTCTCTCTCTCCCCCTCGCTCTCTCTCTCCCCCTCGCTCTCTCTCTCCCCCTCGCTCTCTCTCTCCCCCTCGCTCTCTCTCTCCCCCTCGCTCTCTCTCTCCCCCTCGCTCTCTCTCTCCCCCTCGCTCGCTCTCTCCCCCTCGCTCTCTCCCCCTCGCTCCCTCCCCCCCTCTATCTAAATTCAATCCTCCTTGGACTAAATCGTTTTTGGTCCATGTTCCCATTCCTTGTGTCCTTCCAGCTGAAAGTGCCCACAACAGACAAGCCTGCGGTGACGGTAAACTTTCGGAAGCTCTTGCTTAATCGCTGTCAGAAGGAGTTTGAGAAAGACCAGGACGACGATGTGATCTTTGAGGCCAAACAGAAAGAGATGGAGGCAGCCAAAGAGGTGCCTGCTTTAGCCATACATTGTTTGACTATATTTGTGATTTTCTTTATCTCTGATGATTGATTGATTGTATTTGCACTTCTCCCTCATTAGAATATCAACTTCCATCTGATCTTTGACTTATAACCCCCCTGTTTCACAGGAGGAGAAAGCCGGTCTAAAGGCAGATTTAGAGGAGGCCAGGGACAAGGCTCGCAGACGGTCGCTCGGCAACATCAAGTTTATTGGTGAGCTGTTCAAGCTGAAGATGCTGACGGAGGCCATTATGCACGACTGCATCGTCAAGCTGCTGAAGAACCATGACGAGGAGTCGCTAGAGTGCCTCTGCAGGCTGCTGTCCACCGTTGGCAAAGACCTGGACTTTGAGAAGGCTAAGGTTGGCGAAGGGAACCCACTAATGCGCACCCCTCCATATTGGTGTCTCCTCACTCACTGTTTCTCTAATTCACTGACCTTTGCTTAAGTTATAATGGATACTGATCTGCTTTTCTCCTCGTTGGTTTCCACAGCCACGTATGGACCAGTACTTCACCCAGATGGACAAGATCATCAAGGAGAAGAAAACCTCATCCAGGATCCGCTTCATGCTCCAGGATGTCATCGATCTCAGACGGGTACGACTCACCGACCGACCGACTCACCCCATGTTTTTACATTTCTTCTCCCAGAATCTCAACATTCCTTCGTCTTTATCCTTGACTACAGTCTTTTTTCAGTTTAACTTTTTTCACAGTGCGTATGAGCCTGGAACAGCTTCCGTTAGATGTGGACACTTTTTAAAGGGCTTTGTCTGTTATTGAAAGTGTAAAGTAGAAGTGCAATTGTGATCACCTAATACTTGAATTACATCCATGACAATCTGAGCTGGGTTTCAGCAGTAATTATGAACTGAATGAGTGTTTGATAGATGGATCAGCTAATGATTTGCTCACACTCTTTAACGCCTGTTACCATGTAACTATTGGTGCTTTTTTTGTGAGTTTCACGCTCTCTGATTGGCTACTTGTGAGTTGTAAGTTTCACGCTCTCTGATTGGCTACTTGTGAGTTGTAAGTTTCACGCTCTCTGATTGGCTACTTGTGAGTTGTAAGTTTCACGCTCTCTGATTGGCTACTTGTGAGTTGTGAGTTTCACGCTCTCTGATTGGCTACTTGTGAGTTGTGAGTTTCACGCTCTCTGATTGGCTACTTGTGAGTTTCACGCTCTAGGATTGGCTAACTAGACGTTTGGCCGATTAAAGCGGTGGTGAATGGGAACAATTTAATCTTTGGTTGTTGATCTGTGTTTCTCTTACGTCCTTTTCTCGTCTATTCCAACATTTGTGTAATGTCTCATGGCTTTAATGCCACACTCCTCCATCTTACCTCCACCAGAGTGGCTGGGTGCCCCGACGAGGAGAACAGGGTCCCAAAACTATTGACCAGATCCACAAGGAGGCAGAGCTGGAGGAGCAAATGCAGCAGATCAAGGTCCAGCAGCAACTCATGTCAAGGAATGACGGAGGAGGCGGCGGAGGAGGGCGAGGAGGCGGTGGTAGAGAAGGCAGGGGTGGAGACCGAGACAGAGGAGGGAGGGATCAAGGGGGCCGTGGAAGCCAGCATGGGGGTCAGGGGAGCAGGGGGAGTCAGCCCCAGGACGAGGGTTGGAACACGGTACCAATAACCACCAAGAACCGACCGATCGACACCAGCCGGCTCAGCAAGATCACCAAGGTGAGAGACGAAAAACTGAATTAGGTCACCAAGGTGAGAGACGAAAAACTGAATTAGATCACCAAGGTGAGAGACGAAAAACTGAATTAGATCACCAAGGTGAGAGACGAAAAACTGAATTAGACCACCAAGGTAAGAGACGAAAAACTGAATTAGATCACCAAGGTGAGAGACGAAAAAAAAAAATTTGATCACCAAGGTGAGAGACGAAAAAAAAAAATTTGATCACCAAGGTGAGAGACGAAAAACTGAATTAGATCACCAAGGTGAGAGACGAAAAACTCAATTAGATCACCAAGGTGAGAGACGAAAAACTGAATTAGATCACCAAGGTGAGAGACGAAAAACTGAATTAGATCACCATGGTGAGATGCTATTGATGTCAATGGAAAACTAAAAACGTATTTCTGTTCTACAAAAGCTTATGCCTCTTATAGAACAATTTACAATCTGAAATCGATGCATGTTTAGTATTTGAAAATAAATACTAGGACAAATGATGAGACAAACATCACTCCTGTTTGCTTTGGTGTGAGCATGAGACGCACATCACTCCGTTTGGTGTGAGGATAAAAACTGACAAATCAACCCTTCAGTGAAACTGATTTGTCAACTAAAACTATCTAAATCTTTTTGTGTTCGTCTGCTATTTCCTACTTGAATACATTTCTTTAACGTTATCCAGTTTTACTTGTGTTCTATTGATGTGGACATCATTGTGTTCAACAGTTTTTGACGGCTTAACATTTAACTCATTGATCTCTTCCCCAGCCTAATGCTCTGGACTTTAACAACCAGCTGCTGGCACCCCAGCTTGGGGGTAAAGGCATGTGGGGCAGCTGGGGGAAGGGCAGTAGTGGAGGAACTGGGGCCAAGCCTTCTACAGGAGCCGAACCAGGTAGGTAGTGCCTAACCCGAACCCTTATTCCCCGCCGGTCCGAACCCTTATTCCCCGCCGGTCCTAACCTTTATTTTCTGTTGGTTCTGTAGTGACAGACACTAGCCGCCCAGCCACCAGCACGCTGAACCGGTTCTCTGCTCTGCAGCCGTCAGCTCAACCATCTGTCACCTCTTCAGACGCTGAACGCCGGGTTCCTCAGAGGTGATTTATTTATTTATATGTTTTGCTCTCTGTACTTTCCCTCTTTCTTTCTAGTTCTCATACTGTCTGTGTCCACCCCCCCCGTCTGTGTCCACCCCCCCGTCTGTGTCCACACCCCCCTCTGTCTGTGTCCACACCCCCCTCTGTCTGTGTCCACATCCCCCCTCTGTCTGTGTCCACATCCCCCCTCTGTCTGTGTCCACCACCCCTGTCTGTGTCCACCCCCTCTGTCTGTGTCCACCCCCCCTGTCCACCCCCTCTTTCTCCTCCGTAGGTCCAGTTCCAGTCGTGATCGAGAACGGGACCGATATGACCGATTTGAACACAGCAGTCGTGACACCCGCCCCCTGTTAACCAAGCGCAGCTTCAGTCGTGAGACGGAGGAGCACCGGAGTGACAGTAGAACCCCAACAGAACCTCATGTCCGGCGGGTAGCCAGCATGACTGAGGACCGGGCCACTAGCAAGGAGGCTGTTGGTAAAACACACACACACGCTACACACATAACCAGTACACACACACACACGCTACACGCATCACCAGTACACACACACGCTACATGCGTACTGCCGGTTCTCTGTCTGTTTACCGCCTGTTCTCTGTCTGTTTTCTTGCTGTTCTCTGTCTGTTTACCGCCTGTTCTCTGTCTGTTTTCTTGCTGTTCTCTGTCTGTTTTCTTGCTGTTCTCTGTCTGTTTACCGCCTGTTCTTTGTCTGTTTACTGCCTGTTCTCTGTCTGTTTACCGCCTGTTCTCTGTCTGTTCAGTGAAGCGAGACCTGCCCCCCACCCCTAACCCTGCCGCTCCAACTAAACCGGCGATGACCGAAGATGAGTTGGATAAGAAGTCCCTTGCCATCATTGAGGAGTATCTCCATCTGAACGACATGAAGGTACACACGCACAGGCACACAGGGGCGGCACACACACAGCGTGTGTTGTACTATCACTGAAGTAGGGCTGGGCGATATTTTATTTTTGAGACTGGGCATATCACTCAACCCTACTGTGAAGCTATACACAGGGCATATCACTCAACCCTACTGTGAAGCTATACACAGGGCATATCACTCAGACCTACTGTGAAGCTATACACAGGGCATATCACTCAACCCTACTGTGAAGCTATACACAGGGCATATCACTCAGACCTACTGTGAAGCTATACACAGGGCATATCACTCAGACCTACTGTGAAGCTATACACAGGGCATATCACTCAGACCAACTGTGAAGCTATACACAGGGCATATCACTCAGACCTACTGTGAAGCTATACACAGGGCATATCACTCAGACCTACTGTGAAGCTATACACAGGCCAAATGAGACATGTGCACACTAAAGCCATGAGAAGCCCTGACTACTGTCCTTTTCCCTCCTGCCCTGTAGGAGGCGCTGCAGTGTGTACTAGAGCTGGACAGCGCCCCTCTTCTCTTTGTGTTTGTGCGGAACGGTCTGGAAAACACACTGGAGCGCAGCGCCATCAGCAGAGAACGCATGGGCCTTCTGCTGCACCAGCTCATCAAGACTGGCACCCTGCCAACCACAAGTTACTACAAAGGGTGAGTGTGTCTAGGATGCTTTTATCAGGTTTTAAATATGTGTCTAGGATGCTTTTATCAGGTTTTAAATATGTGTCTAGGATGCTTTTATCAGGTTTTAAATATGTGTCTAGGATGCTTTTATCAGGTTTTAAATATGTGTCTAGGATGCTTTTATCAGGTTTTAAATATGTGTCTAGGATGCTTTTATCAGGTTTTAAATATGTGTCTAGGATGCTTTTATCAGGTTTTAAATATGTGTCTAGGATGCTTTTATCAGGTTTTAAATATGTGTCTAGGATGCTTTTATCAGGTTTTAAATATGTGTCTTGGAGAGAAGTTGAATCTTAGCAGTTGTGCCATGTCCCAGTTACTTTAGAGGAAAAAGGTTTTAACATGTTCTTAATTGTAGGCTCCAGGAGATCCTGGAGGTGGCTGAGGACATGGCCATAGACATCCCACACATCTGGCAGTACTTGGCTGAGCTCATTGGCCCCATGCTCCACGAGGGAGGCATCTCCATGGGTCTGCTATTCAGGTGAGGCCCAGGCTTGACAGGTTGTGTAGGCCCCAGCTCTTAAATTCACTGTTACAGAACAGCATTGAGGCCAGAAAAGCTTGAACTAAGGCTTTTTCCTTTTGTCTCGCTTTATTTCCAGGGAGATCGCGAAGCCCCTAATTCCCCTAAACAAAGCCAGTGTGCTGCTGGTTCAAATCCTCAACATACTCCTCAAAGGAATGGTTAGTGTTTTTTTCACCTGTAGAAGATGTTACGTTGTAATTGTGAGCATGTGCCTGCCTGCATATATTAACCATGTGTTTGTCTTCTACCTTTAGACCCATAAGAAAGTGGGCAGCTTGTGGCAGGAGGCGGGACTTAATTGGACTGATTTCCTGTCCGAGGACGAAGACATCAACAAGTTTGTGACTGAACAGGTATGCGTTAGTGTTAGGTTTGGCTTAGTGTTAGGTTTGGCTTAGTGTTAGGTTAGTGTTACCGTTAGGTTAGGGTTAGCGTTAGGTTAGGGTCAGGTTATCGTTAGGTTAGCGTTAGGTTAGGGTCAGCGTTAGGTTAGGGTTAGGTTAGGGTTAGCGTTAGGTTAGGGTTATCAGGGATTCCCAAAGTGTGGTGCGCGCACCCTCAGGGGTACGCGAGCTGCCACCAGGGAGTGCGTGAGAGTAAAAATGTAATGGCAGTCATTTTTTTAAGTGGGATTTTTCCATGAATATATGAATATATGAAAAGGATTTTTCCATACAATAAAAAAACTTGCACAGTAAACATTTCCTTTAATCGCTTTTATTTTAAAAATAAAAAATATAATTTATTAGTTTGATGGAAACGTAAAATACAGCTGCAACTTTGTTGATGTTGTTATTGTCATGCGTGTTCTGGTTATTTGCGCATGTTTATATGGCGATAAAACAAAGCTTTGTTGTGCTTTTTTTAAGTGTGAATGGGGGTGCGCCAACCCGGTTGGGACATAGAAGGGGGTGCGCAGGAAGAAAGGTTTGGGAACCGCTGGGTTAGCGTTAGGTTAGCGTTAGGTTAGGGTTAGGTTAGGATTAGCATTCGGTTGGTTTAGGGTTTGCGATAGGTTAGGGTTTGCGTTAGGTTAGGGTTAGCGTTAGGTTAGCGTTAGGTTAACGTTAGGTTCGGTTAGGGTTAGCCTGACTTGACTTTTTCCTGCCGTGTTCGTTTGTCTGTTAGTTTCATTTGAAATTGTATGTTAGTCTTGTATTGAAATAGTTTTTGTTAAGAGTTTATATCTTTATTTGCTATTTGACCTATGTTTTGTTGCATCTGTGTATGAAGTATGCTACATAATTAAAGTATGATCGATTCAACCCCCTCTTTCACTAAATTGCTTAATTCCATGTTTCCTTTTTCCAGAAAATGGAGTTTACCCTGGGTGAGGAGTTGGAGTCGGTACTGACCAATCAGAAGAAGTCCATGAGTGGGGAGGAGCTTAGCCAAGAGATGGACAGACTGATACAGGACAAAGCTGACAACCAACGCATCCAGAACTGGGTTGAGGTGGGTGGTTTGGGGTGTGTGTGTGTCATGTTTTGATCTAACCAGGTCCATTTAAACCAAGTGGAGTTTGTTCCAGTAACTATCGTCCTCTTTTTACATTTTGCGCATTTAGCAGACGCTCTTATCCAGAGCGACTTACAATAAGTGCAGGCATTTCACATATATCTAAAACACACATCAAAAAGGCAATAAGTACATTGTTCCTGGGTGGGTGCAGGGGGAAGTGCTAGAGATAGAAGGGGTGCTAGGAGAGGAGGAATGGGTGATAGTCGTAGAGGAATGATTCAGTAGTGAAGTTTCGAACAGGCAAGAGTTGTGGAGCTCCATTCATGGAGCTACTGGAGGCTTTGAAGATGAATGTCCTCTAACCCATAGAAAGCCAGGCTCTTCTTGTGAACTAACTTTCCTTGTTTACAGGCCAATTTGGATGAACAGCTGGTGACCAGCAACCAGTTTGTGCGTGCTCTGATGACCTCAGTTTGTCAGTCGGCCATTGTTTGTGAGTATGCCTGCCTGCACTCATTTGACCTCATTTCTTAGCATGCCAGGTGTTTGTTTGGTTCTGGACTTTCACCCTTAATGTCTGGTACATTTCAATATCTATTTGTACAGAGTTGGGCGCCGGGCGACCCGCGAGTTGGGCGCCGGGCGACCCGCGAGTTGGGCGCCGGGCGACCCGCGAGTTGGGCGCCGGGCGACCCGCGAGTTGGGCGCCGGGCGACCCGCGAGTTGGGCGCCGGGCGACCCGCGAGTTGGGCGCCGGGCGACCCGCGAGTTGGGCGCCGGGCGACCCGCGAGTTGGGCGCCGGGCGACCCGCGAGTTGGGCGCCGGGCGACCCGCGAGTTGGGCGCCGGGCGACCCGCGAGTTGGGCGCCGGGCGACCCGCGAGTTGGGCGCCGGGCGACCCGCGAGTTGGGCGCCGGGCGACCCGCGAGTTGGGCGCCGGGCGACCCGCGAGTTGGGCGCCGGGCGACCCGCGAGTTGGGCGCCGGGCGACCCGCGAGTATTAAGTCTGTTGTCCTTGTTAGACTGACGGCTGTGACAGTCAAGTTTAACTAGAAATTGCGAATACATGGGAGGGGAAAAGTCTATGGAGGCGTAAATAATGTAAATGTAGGCAAATAGTCTTATGTTCCTATTAGTAGTGTGAACTGGCTGTTTATTGTATTTACTAATTCAAACCCCTACCCCACTCCAGGTGAGAACCCCTACCGGGTAGATGGGTTACAGGTTACCCAGAGAGCCAAGCTACTGCAGCGATACCTCAGTGATGAGCAGAAGGAGTTACAGGCCCTTTACGCCCTCCAGGCCCTCATGGTTCACATGGAGCAACCGGCCAGTGAGTTGTCTTCTCTGTCTGTATGTCTCCCCCGTCTGTCTCTCTCTCCCCCATCCATCCGTCTCCCCCCGTCCGTTCGTGTCTGCAACCATGTGTGTCATATGAAATTGCCACTTCAGATACTTTTTTGTGTGGACTGGGGTTTTGGTGTGGACTAATATACTGATCTAAAACACTTGTTTTCTGGTTGGTCCTTTGCTGTTGTATCTCTCATGGTTTTGGGTGTGTAATCTCTGTCTCGCTCTGTCTCTCTCTCGCTCTGTCTCTCTCTCGCTCTGTCTCTCTCTCGCTCTGTCTCTCTCTCGCTCTGTCTCTCTCTCGCTCTGTCTCTCTCTCGCTCTGTCTCTCTCTCGCTCTGTCTCTCTCTTTGTGTGTCACCATCCCTCCCTCAGATCTCTTGCGGATATTTTTTGACACGCTGTATGACGAAGACGTGATCAAAGAGGATGCCTTCTACAAGTGGGAGTCAAGCAAAGACCTCGCCGAGCAAACAGGCAAGGGTGTGGCCCTGAAGTCTGTCACTGCCTTCTTCACTTGGCTTCGTGAGGCAGAGGAAGAGTCCGACAAAGAATAAACAGCCTCATATATAAACCAGCAGCTTCATCTATGGCCAGGGAGGGGTGTTGCAAGTGTTTGGGGGTGGGCAGAGGAGATAATTGGACTCTACTGCCCATGTGGCAGACTTGATGCCAATTACTACTGAGAGAGACTCCTGAGAGAGACTCCTGACATGCATCCAATCACTCTCTCTATCTCTCTTCTCTCTCGCTTCCTCATTTTCTCTTTCCTTTTGTGATGGCAAGTGTCCACCAAAAATGAAAATAAACCTGAAAAATGATTTAGCTGGATTTTGCTTGTGTAAAGGCGTGGAATGACTACTGGGGTCATTGCGTTCTAAAACCCTTGTGACTTCGGCAGAAAAACAATAACAAACCAACACGCTGCTTGACAATATTCTATTATGCAACATACTATATGACACGCAAATGCATAGAGACCATGGAAAAGGTGTCACAAGGTGTCCCCTATGCTACACGTGTTTATGACGTCTGATCAAACACAGCTCTTAAGTCTACTATTTCTAGTTATTTTGAGTGCAAGTGTGGTTGAAGTGTGTTTCTATTAGGGATGATAATTAGTCTGTGGGAGGAGCTCCAGATACGAGCGACGGTTGCGGACTCAAGTATTTGCTGCCGACTGTATGGAGATGCTGAATCGAGTTTTCGCAGAAGGGTATTTTCTTTTTGTCACTTCTGGTTCAACACAGTACTGGGACTTTTGTGAGGACAGAAACAAAATACTGAAGGACAGATTGTGATGTTTGACCTTTTGCCTCTGACCTTGGCTACTGGGGTGCGGGACAGGGCAGGTCTTCTATATGCTTCCTAAAGCCATCCTTTCACTTCCACCCCCAGTGGTCAAACTTGACTGAGATTCTGTGTCTTACCTCTTTTACTTACATAATGAACTGCTGGTCTCTTGACTCTCTGTCCATTGGGAAATTAATCCCTACCAGAGGACTCTTAATGACAAGATCACCATTAAAACTTGAAACCTACAGAAATCAGAAATTATTCGAATGCCTTTTTCTACTCCAAGTAGAATCACATTTCAGGAGCATTCTGTACACATTTAAAATGATTTTTTTGTCTGAAATAGTAGATATTGCTGATGTAAATTAAACTTTAAAATGCCATGTATCTTTTTCCAACAGAAGTGGTAGTTTCCCAGATGCAGAGAGCGGGGGTGCTTTAGATAATCCATTAATTTAGGTTTATTGGAATTTTGTAAATACTTTGGTTGCTTTCTTTATTATTTAAGGAATTATTGCTTTTGCATCGGAAACTGGAAAAGATGAGGAAACAGAGCATTGCAAATAAAATACATATTAAATCGCTGTGCGGATCACAAGATTGTCTTCGTTAATTCGTTTTATATTAAATTGTATAATCGTGTACCCCTGACTCTAACCCTAACACTCGTGTACCCCTCACTCTAACCCTAACACTCGTGTACCCCTCACTCTAACCCTAACACTCGTGTACCCCTGACCGACCGCAGCTTCCCAAATGGACCCCCTCCACACACACTCCGACTCCCAGAAGGACCCAGTTCACGTGAGGGGTCAGACCCCTGTTGATGATGCCAATAAAAAGCTTCCCATGATTCTCCTAGTCAGACTGACATGTTACAGATAATCTAACATAGTCTGTGCTTGACAACTTGGCATTACAAATTAGAGACAAACCCCCAGGATAATCTGTTAAGAACACTGACATCTAATAGTTTTGTTGTACGAAAGACAATTTTCATGTTCTCTGAAAAAATTTGCCATTACACTTTTTACAATATTGTGTGTGTGTAAATTTCCTTCATATTGTATATTCGTATTTACAAGGCATTTACAGGCCGGGCCAAATAATGGGAAAATTAACAGACTTGCTTAACTAGATGCACTGTTGATTAGCTTTTATACTATATCTTAACACTGTGGAATTCTTATAAACTTATAATTTCCAACTGTAGTTGTGATAGTGATGTTCTGCATTAGTTATGTACCACATAATACATTCTGGGGCAACATCACCCATTTGATATGTTACAATATGCAAAAAGAATGAAATAAGAAACTGTTAAGATCTCAATTTCTTAAGATATACAATATAACCCACATGTTTAAGTTCCTACATTGCATCTGCCCTGTTCATACCTAGTTCTAACAAACATCCTTGGCTCTGATCTTTGTCACATTCTGTTTGTGCACACATTTTATTTAGACACTTGTTGACGATTAAAAGAAGGATTGTAATCAGATCTTGGAAACAGACAGTATTAGGACAAGATCAGGATGAAGAGCACATGTATAAACACAGCTTTAATGGTGAGCAAGACTTTACATTAGGGAAACAAAAGTAAGAAAACAATTATTGCACAACTTTTTTGATACACCAAAATGAACTAACGTTGTTATGGTTTTACATTGAATCTGAAATATTACTATGGCACTAATCTGGCAATAAAGTGAGAAATGAAAAGTTAATTTAAACCTATTACGCAATGAAAATGAGAAGAACATGTATGCACACTTTCTTTTGAACTGACAGTTGTCCTTACAGGTTTACACTGTATTACTCTACTATATATTACAGATTTACAGTGTATTACTCTACTATATATTACAGGTTTACAGTCTATTACTCTACTATATATTACAGGTTTACACTATTACTCTACTATATATTACAGGTTTACACTATTACTCTACTATATATTACAGGTTTACACTGTATTACTCTACTATATATTACAGGTTTACACTGTATTACTCTACTATATATTACAGGTTTACACTATTACTCTACTATATATATATATATATTACAGGTTTACACTATTACTCTACTATATATTACAGGTTTACACTATTACTCTATATTACAGGTTTACACTGTATTACTCTACTATATATTACAGGTTTACACTATTACTCTACTATATATTACAGGTTTACACTGTATTACTCTACTATATATTACAGGTTTACACTGTATTACTCTACTATATATTACAGGTTTACACTGTATTACTCTACTATATATTACAGGTGTACACTGTATTACTCTACTATATATTACAGGTTTACACTATTACTCTACTATATATTACAGGTTTACACTGTATTACTCTACTATATTGTCTATACAGGTTTACACTGTATTACTCTACTATATATTACAGGTTTACAGTGTGTTATTCTACTATATATTACAGGTTTACAGTGTATTACTCTACTATATTGTCTATACAGGTTTACACTATTACTCTACTATATATTACAAGTTTACAGTGTGTTATTCTACTATATATTACAGGTTTACACTGTATTACTCTACTATATTGTCTATACAGGTTTACACTGTATTACTCTACTATATTGTCTATACAGATTTACAGTGTATTACTCTACTATATATTACAGATTTACACTATTACTCTACTATATATTACAGGTTTACACTATTACTCTACTATATATTACAGGTTTACACTGTATTACTCTACTATATATTACAGGTTTACAGTGTGTTATTCTACTATATATTACAGGTTTACAGTGTATTACTCTACTTTATTGTCTATACAGGTTTACACTATTACTCTACTATATATTACAGGTTTACAGTGTGTTATTCTACTATATATTACAGGTTTACAGTGTATTACTCTACTATATTGTCTATACAGGTTTACACTGTATTACTCTACTATATATTACAGGTTTACACTGTATTACATTTCTATGGTATTTGGACAACATTACTGTGATTCAAGTGGAATGTATTTCTAAATTGGCTTGGAGGCCAAGCAAGGCTATAGAAATACAGTTCCATGGTGTGTTTGGGTTTGTTTGTGCTGTTTTAGTGGGCAAAGCTTTCGACTGTTCATGGGTGATTTTTTGTATCATTAATATAATGTTATTTGTAGATTTATATTAAGCTGCACGTTTTGTCTCCATGAACATGGTGTCTAAGTTAAATGAAGCCCTGTGACAGATGGCTAGCCCCAGAGACAGCTCCCCGCCCCTGGGATCTCGATCTGAAAATGTTTGAGTACTGCCTGGAAATGGCATAGATCCACGGTAAGTAGCGTCAAAAGTATTTTTTCAGACGTACGCTAAAATAGTAGCTAGAGATGACAACAAAATGCCAATTCCTCAGTTGCCTACAAAAGCACAAACATCGGGAACTGCTTAGCAAAGAAAGATTTTGAGTGTAGCGCTATTTGGAAAAAAAATTGCTGGACGAGGCAAAAGTGAAAGCAAGAATAAACATTTCCAAGGAAATAACGAATGGCATTAATGATTGATGTAGTGCTTTTTCTTCTGGACCGGTAAATGTATTTATTCACGTTATTTTCAAAATTGTTAGTTTAGTTAGCTATTCAAATACGAAAGGTACCACCCAGTGCAGCTATGCTAATGCAAGCTTGGCAAGTACCCAAATGAAAATTCACAAGTTGGACTCTTTGAGACAGGCAAAAATATATTGTGCAATATTATACAGTATATTATGCTTTATTTTGTGTTCCACTGACCAGCTGTAGTAGATGCTGCTTGGATAGTTATTGTCAGGAATAAACTGACAAAGTATTGTATACGTAGCTTTATTGTCTATTTAGCTGGCATGTAACAAATAAGCATAATATGATTTGCAGTGCTGAAACTTCATATTCAATACTGTAGCCATCTACCTCACTGTCTGCCTGCCGCTCTGTGATCTAACATTTGTTTGGAGTCACTTTCTGAACCAATTTATATGATAATATACATTAATCTAAAACAACAAATATAACTGGTTCTATGTTTATTCATTTTCGGTTTGCTATGTCTAAAATATGCATCAATTATCATGCATGTTTGGAAAGAGAGACCCAATCAATCAATGACATTTATTTTATAAAGCCCTTTTTACAACAAAGTTGTCACAAAGTGCTTTTTCAATCACACAGCCTGAATCCGACAGAGCACACATCAACAAGTTCATACACAGAGGCTAGGAAAAACTCCCTGATGGGTTGAATTTAGAAAGAAACCTTGTCAAAAAACTCCCTGATGGGTTGAATTTAGAAAGAAACCTAGAGAGGAACCAGCTGTCAATCAAACTCAGATTGAAGGGAGTAAAGGGAAATATTAGGGCCCTGTTGTTTCACACTTTCTTAAAATTCTACCTAGTGCAGCATTAAGTAGTCAAATAAAGCCACATTATTATCAATATTATTATTATCTCATTATTATTATCACATTATTATTACACTTATCATTATAATTCTACCTAGTGCAGCATTAAGTAGTGAAATAAACCCACATTTACTCATTTGTATAATTCAAACCATGTACGTGTTAATGTACGTTTGTGCTCAGAACAACTGCAGTGTTATAAACACCCCTAATCTGTCCAAACAAATTTTTGCAATTCAACATTTAAATCATTCCTGCAACATGTCTGACACAGAACAGAAATTTGGATATGAGATTTTTTTTTCCTGTCTCTGGAAACACAAGTAACAAAGCACACTGTTGCCCAAATGACACTCTCTAACGTCCACCTGTCCTTCTACCTTAGAGCCAGACAAGGCTACATGTACTTTGAGCTAAACGCATGTTAATTACAATGTGCTTTGTAAGTGCTCTTAACCCTGTCAGGTGTCATTTTATGACTGAGCAGTGTCACTGTGTTGACCTTTTATTTTGTAACCCCTCAGTCCTACCTTAGACATACTGTACATTATAATGCCATTACAGAAAGAACTTAACTGTAATGTATATTATAGGCCAATTTATTTACTTTCTTTATCCTTTTTGTATCGTCCCTCCATCTCATATTAGCTGTTTATCTGTTGCACCTCTCAACCTCCATCTTTAACCAATTATTTTTATTCTTTGAGTTTTTTCTCACTTTCTCCCACCCGGTCTTTGCTTGTAGTTGTAGCTGTATTTAGAACTGATATGAGTGTCAGCAGGGTGCATGGGTTCTGGCAGGTCACACATTCACACACCTACACACACACACAAACAAACATAAAATGCATGTATACACACTTGCGCACACACCTAAACCCTCGGTTGCACACACACACTGAAATACAAGCCCATTCAGACCTATGCATCGGCGCACGCACGCACACACACACACACACACACGTACAAGCATATTCACCTTCAAGATTGAGGTGAGAGTGTCCTCTAAGGTCAGAAACCTCAATGTGCATATCCCCTAACTGTGTGTCATTTCTTCTGTTGTTCTGATTGGTCCTCAGTGTGGATGGGACTTTGCTCACACTGCAGTTCTGATTGGTCCATTTGCTCTATGTGAAGGGAAGGGGTTCCATGGGACGGAGTTCCTTTTTTTTTTACTGGCTCTGATTGGTCACTTTCAAGGAGGAGGACGGGGTCAAAATCACAGGCCAGCTCGGAATCGTCTGTGTGAGTGGGGCTGTTCTCTAAGATAAACTCCTCTGTCTGGTCCTCCGTGAGTGAGAGGCTTTCCTGAAGAACCAATTCTGATGGCGGGTCAGTATTGTCAGCAGGGCTGGTTCCAAACTCCAAATTTGATTGGTCCTGTGCGAAGTTGATCGGGTTTTCTTTATATGTTGGGCTCAACTGACTATCCATGTCTGGAGGGGTAGGTTCCCGTGGTAATGAGAGACCTCTATGGTGGTTCCAAAGCTTGTGTAGCTCTGTCACTTCGGAAACACTTGTGGTGTTGCCACTGTCACGGAAACTGGCAAGTGGGGGTCGAACTTTGACCCCTGTCACCGTCACAGAACCCTCAATCGCTTTACGCAGCTAAAGACATAGAAAGGTAGAGGAGAGGAGGACAATTAAATCAGTGATAAAAATATGTGAGGGAAAGGGAAGACGGAGAAGAGAGAAAGAGGGGGTAAAGAGTGTGAAAGAGAAAGCAAGTCACACAGTAGTGATTCATAGATCGTGGTTGCCAAGGTAACTTTAGTCTGCAGAAACTGTAATGAGCGGACTGAATTAGCCTTGATTACTGCTGATTAATGAAGTTAGATATTGTCCATAGAGAATGATATGAAGTGATGTGAAAATTCTAACAAATTCCCAGCCAAAAAAAGGCTAATATTCCTATTAACATCCTTATAATGGTATTTGTGTGTTCATTAATAATGATTTCATGTTCACTGTATGTTCACCTGCCAAGAGACATCAGATAGTAAAGAGCTGTTGGCTAAATCTAGTTCAATGCATCTATCTTTTCTAAAATGTACTGACATTATGGATGTGTTTCACATAAATAAATACACATTTGTTATGTTATCAATCAAGTAAATGTAATTAATTGCATAAGTATTGTAGTGATTTTAAGAAAAAATGCATTTGATCACTTATAGCCTTTACATCAGTGTTTAAAAATCTAAACAACAAACTTCATCAAGTACCAACCTTTTTTCACCAGGGGTCTCTATTCTACAATTGCTAAATAATAAGTGATTTACTGTGGTGGATTCAAAAGCGTATATAAAAAACTCCTTCACTGATGTCACTAAGATTATCTTTCTTTAAACAAAGAATAGCTGGCATTTTCAGTGTAAATGTTCTTGTTGCTAACATTCAGTTCAATTAAGTTCTGTTCTGTTAATTTATTTTAAATTAAGATTTTACAGGTGTTGCAATTCCACAAGGTCTTGTCATTGTTAACATTGTAAGGATTATATAACCTTATTAACCATTAAAACAGTAATTACATACATAATAACAAATAGAACATACATTCATCACCGTTCCAAAGTTGGGGTCATTTATAAATGCCCTTGTTTTTGTGAGAAAAAGCAATGTTAATGTTGTAAATTGCTATTATTGGGTTAGGGTTAGGGTTAGGGTAGGGTTAAGCCTAATGTTGTAAATTGCTATTATTGGGTTAGGGTTAGGGTAGGGTTAACCCTAATGTTGTAAATTGCTATTATTGGGTTAGGGTTGGGGTAGGGTTAGGGTTAACCCTAATGTTGTAAATTGCTATTATTGGGTTAGGGTAGGGTTAGGGTTAACCCTAACCCTAATGTTGTAAATTGCTATTATTGTGTTAGGGGTAGGGTTAGGGGTAGGGTTAACCCTAATGTTGTAAATTGCTATTATTGGGTTAGGGGTAGGGTTAGGGTAGGGTTAGGGTTAACCCTAACCCTAATGTTGTAAATTGCTATTATTGGGTTAGGGGTAGGGTTAGGGGTAGGGTTAACCCTAATGTTGTAAATTGCTATTATTGGGTTAGGGGTAGGGTTAGGGTTAACCCTAACCCTAATGTTTTAAATTGCTATTATTGCTGAAAACGGCATATTTTTTTATTGTAATATGTACATAGGCCAATTTTCATCAACAATCAGTCCTGTTACAATTTGCTAATACATGTTTTTCATTTTAAAAGGCTAATTGAAAACTCTTTTACAATTATGTTCGCAGAGCTGAAAACAGGCCTTAGTTGAGTATCGGGAGCATCAGCAATTCTGGGTTCAATTACAGACTCAAATAAATTAATTTCTTCTGAAACTCTGAAACTTGACAACTAGGATGCAAATTGACAACTAGGATGCCAAAGATCTGCAAGGCTGTAATTTCTGTAAACGGAGGATTCTTAGAAAAAAATTCAGTTTAAAGAATACAATTAAAAATCATAATTTCTAACCCTGACTATATTTTTTATAAATGTTTATATTTTTTATTCAAACTCATGGAAACCAAAGACTTTTTTAATGACCCTAAACATTTTAACAATAGTGTATATATGCACATTTTGTTGTTTTACCCCTCAGTTTAGGAACACATGAACTGCGTGACCGCACAGTGACACTGCGTGACCGCACAGTGACACTGCGTGACCGCACAGTGACACTGCGTGACCGCACAGTGACACTGCGTGACCGCACAGTGACACTGCGTGACCGCACAGTGACACTGCGTGACCTCTCAGTGACACTGCGTGACCTCTCAGTGCACAGGAACACCCACCTCTCTGAGGGAGACCACTCCCACTAAACGTCCTGTACTGGTCACGTAAGCATGGTCCAGTCCCAACAGAGAAAAGATGGTGTGAGTCTGAAATAGAGAAAGATGAGATCAAGAAATGGTTCCCATCCACATATCCTAATATAATTTAAATGTCGTGCAGAGGGGCTAATGTGGTTATCTAGTGCAGACGGGCTAATGTGGTTATCTAGTGCAGAGGGGCTAATGTGGTTATCTAGTGCAGAGGGGCTAATGTGGTTATCTAGTGCAGAGGGGCTAATGTGGTTATCTAGTGCAGAGGGGCTAATGTGGTTATCTAGTGCAGACGGGCTAATGTGGTTATCTAGTGCAGAGGGGCTAATGTGGTTATCTAGTGCAGAGGGGCTAATGTGGTTATCTAGTGCAGAGGGGCTAATGTGGTTATCTAGTGCAGAGGGGCTAATGTGGCTATCTAGTGCAGACGGGCTAATGTGGCTATCTAGTGCAGAGGGGCTAATGTGGCTATCTAGTGCAGAGGGGCTAATGTGGTTATCTAGTGCAGAGGGGCTAATGTGGTTATCTAGTGCAGAGGGGCTAATGTGGCTATCTAGTGCAGAGGGGCTAATGTGGCTATCTAGTGCAGAGGGGCTAATGTGGCTATCTAGTGCAGAGGGGCTAATGTGGCTATCTAGTGCAGAGGGGCTAATGTGGTTATCTAGTGCAGAGGGGCTAATGTGGTTATCTAGTGCAGAGGGGCTAATGTGGTTATCTAGTGCAGAGGGTTCTAATTTTAATATTTAAGGGAATGTCTTTCACAAACCTCATTTCAAGGTGATATATATATATGCTACCTGATATATATATATATACTATAAGGGCCCCCTGTTTGTGTTGCAGGCCGAGCAGCTGATGCTACCTGACAGTTTATATATATATATAGTATAAGGACCCCCTGGTTGTGTTACAGGCTGAGCAGCTGATGCTACCTGACAGTTTATATATATATATATATATAGTATAAGGACCCCCTGGTTGTGTTACAGGCTGAGCAGCTGATGCTACCTGACAGTTTATATATATATATAGTATAAGGACCCCCTGGTTGTGTTACAGGCTGAGCAGCTGATGCTACCTGACAGTTTATATATATATAGTATAAGGACCCCCTGGTTGTGTTACAGGCTGAGCAGCTGATGACTCAATATCATGTCAACCAGAATATTAATGTCAAGTCAACCAGAATGTTAAGCCTGTATTCTGCGTAGCCCCTTTCCCTCAGTCAAGAAAACAGGGTAAAGCTATATTCCAAAGATTAATTTGACACATAAATGACAATTTAAGCATTCTTCAAAAATGAATGGCCACAATTAGGTTTAGTATGGCCACTTTGATAAGAAATGACACCTTATGCAGAGAGGTCCGTTCCACAAGCTGAAAGGGGGCGGGGTCAATCTTGCAGTTGTTAAAATCCACTGGCTCATCCATCTGTTGCTCCTCCCACTCCGTAATCTGTGGTAGGAAATACGATATCTCAATTATTAATCAATAGATGAATACATTACCTAGATTTTGTTCATACGATGTTCTAGGGGTGCCAACAATTTTACTTTTTTCAATAAAATAATTATTTCAAAATTAGGATTTTATGTTTATACAATATTCACTCAAATTATACAATACAGTGCTAACATATAGTCATTGATTTGATCATTTCAGTATAAGACCAAACTGTTAAACAACAAAAAAAATTACAGGATTTTTGGTTCATATAGACCAGAGGTGTCAAACCGGTTTCATGGAGGGTCAAGTGTCTGCAGGTTTTTTCTCACCTTGTACTTGATTGATTAATTAGGTCACTAATTGGTTAGGTTCTACCCTCACCTGGTTGTTTAAGTCTAAACTGGGAATCAATTCAAAGGAAAAAAACTGCATTCACTTGGCCAATCAATCAGGCTTTTATAGTTGAGTGGCTAGATGGAAACCACTCCTCAGTAAAAGACATACGAACTGCCGCTTGAAGGATTCTAAGAGGAGAAAACAGATCTGGTTTGATGAAACAGAAATATAATTATTAGGCCTGAATGCCAAGTGCTAAATCTGGGGAAAAAAGGCAGCGCTCATCACCTAGCTGATATAATCCCTATAATAAAGAATCTTTGGGAGCATCATACTCTGGGGTTGCTTCTCAGCAGAATGGATCTGGAAATTGGTCAGGTATGAGGAACGGATGAACAGAGCAAAGCAAAAACATGTCCTGTAAAAAGTGAAAATCTGATCCTAAGCACACAGGACCCTACCCCTTAGACTGGAGTGAATAATTATTATTTTAGCTCAAAATTGACCCTAAACTTACAGCAAAGGCTTCGGGGAAATGTCTGTGATTGTGCTTGAATGGCTCAACAAAGCCTAGACTTGAACCTCATCAAACATCTTTAGGACGACCGAATATCACAATTCATGGGTGCTACCTATCCAGTCATACAGAACTTGAGAGGATCTTCACGGGAGAATTGGAGAGAATCCAGACGGGCACAGATGGTTGAGGAATCCCCAAGATTTTGCATTTGCAGTTGCATTTCTACAAATTGCAGACTGAATACTTATATTCATGACATATTTCTTTATTTTAATGAATTCGAACATATTTCTAAACATGTGTTTTCATTATATCAGCATGGATTATTGTGTGTAGATTGATGGCAAATTATTATTATGCAATAAATTATAAGTTCTGTCTGAATACTTTCTGAAGCTACAGTATGTCTGAAGTTACAGTATATTAGTGTATAAATATATTAGTATATATATAAATATATTAGTAAATCTTTCTGAAGCTACAGTATGTAAATTGGCTCAGTGTTGGACAAGCAGCACATAATTGTACCTCAGCAGGCTGTCATGTCAAACTTGAAACATTAGGCACCAAATCAAAACAACAAATATGACTTGTCACACAGCTAACCCACAAGTAATGGGTGGATCTTTAGCTCAGGTAACTGTTGGTTTTCCACTTCTAGCCTAGGCTATAAAAAGTTAATCAAGCATTGAGGTATGTAACTCACAGTATACTAACTTACGTAAATATGTTTATCTTGAAATTATTTTAAGACAATGGAGTAGAGAATTTGCTAAAAGCAGGTAATACTTAAAGTCACACTAAAGATAGCTAATGGGCACTGGAGACAGCAGTTAAGCAGCTGGGCAACCACAAAAAGTTATCTGATTACAAGTGACTTAATGCCAAGGACGACTTAAGCATAACAATGTAACCAATTTGCCTAATAATAATCAAAAGCTGCATTCTTATTGAATTCTTGTTGACATTTAGCCTCTAACGAAGGGGTGCATCACACGGGTACTTGAGATCAACAGTATGTTTCAGTTTCAATCCAATTTGTTAGTGACTAACCTGATTTAGCTTTTCATCCAGTTAACAAATACACTCGCCTAAAGGATTATTAGGAACACCTGTTCAATTTCTCATTAATGCAATTATCTAAGCAACCAATCACATGGCAGTTGCTTCAATGCATTTAGGAGTGTGGTCCTGGTCAAGACAATCTCCTGAACTCCAAACTGAATGTCAGATTGGTAAAGAAAGGTGATTTAAGCAATTTTGAGCGTGGCATGGTTGTTGGTGCCAGATGGGCTGGTCTGAGTATTTCACAATCTGCTCAGTTACTGGGATTTTCACGCACAACCATTTCTAGGGTTTACAAAGAATGAAGTGAAAAGGGAAAAACATCCAGTATGCGGCAGTCCTGTGGGCGAAAATTCCTTGTTGATGCTAGAGCGGATGGGCTACAACAGCCGAAGACCCCACTGGGAACCACTCATCTCCACTACAAATAGGAAAAAGAGGCTACAATTTGCAAAAGATCACCAAAATTGGACAGTTGAAGACTGGAAAAATTTTGCCTGGTCTGATGAGTCTCGATTTCTGTTGAGACATTCAGATGAGTCAGAATTTGGCGTAAACAGAATGACAACATGGATCCATCATGCCTTGTTACCACTGTGCAGGCTGGTGGTGGTGGTGTAATGGTGTGGGGGATGTTTTCTTGGCACACTTTAGGCCCCTTAGTGCCAATTGAGCATCGTTTAAATGCCACGGCCTACCTGAGCATTGTTCCTGACCATATCCATCCCTTTAGGACCACCATGTACCCATCCTCTGATAGCTACTTCCAGCAGGATAATGCACCATGTCACAAAGCAGGAATCATTTCAAATTGGTTTCTTGAACATGACAATGAGTTCACTGTACTGAAATGGCCCCCACAGTCACCAGATCTCAACCCAATAGAGCATCTTTGGGATGTGGTGGAACGGGAGCTTCGTGCCCTGGATGTGCATCCCACACATCTCCATCAACTGCAAGATGCTATCCTATCAATATGGGCCAACATTTCTAAAGAATGCTTTCAGCACCATGTTGAATCAATGCCACATAGAATTAAGGCAGTTCTGAAGGCGAAAGGGGGTCAAACACAGTATTAGTATGGTGTTCCTAATAATCCTTTAGGTGAGTGTATAATCAAATGTGCTTATTAGAGTTGAAAATAATACTCGATAAATGTTGCTGTCTAGCCCTGCCCAACTCAAGATTGAAGTTACAAAGGCTTAGTTTATAGATGTCATGGTGGATTTGAAGCTTAGCTTTTCGCCACTTATGTTCAGCTTTCCTACATTCTCTTTGAAGGGTGTTAACCATTATGGTGTTTCTCCATGGTGCTTTTATTTTTTTGCTTTTTGAGTTTCTTTTACCCTTTCCGGTGCAACAACATTCATGACATTCAATATATGTTTCCATTAAAATAATCTAGCAGTTCATCAACTGATTCTGCACTTGTTGTGAGTCAACTATGGCCTACATAAACTGAGCATTGGTTCTCTCATTTATGTACTATTTTTAACATAAACTGAGTTTACTTGAACATCCGGGGGAATCAATACTTAAAAAAATACACAGAAATGATCAGACAGGGCCAAGTTTTTAACCATGACAGAGGAAAGAGTGTGACCTCTAGAGATAAACAGATCTAGAGTGAGACCTCTAGAAATAACCAGATCTAGAGTGAGACCTCTAGAGATAACCAGATCTAGAGTGAGAAATCTAGAAATAACCAGATCTAGAGTGAGACTTCTAGAGATAACCAGATCTAGAGTGAGACCTCTAGAAATAACCAGATCTAGAGTGAGACATCTAGAAATAACCAGATCTAGAGTGAGACCTCTAGAGATAACCAGATCTAGAGTGAGAAATCTAGAAATAACCAGATCTAGAGTGAGACTTCTAGAGATAACCAGATCTAGAGTGAGACTTCTAGAGATAACCAGATCTAGAGTGAGACTTCTAGAGATAAACAGATCTAGAGTGAGACTTCTAGAGATAAACAGAGCTAGAGTGAGACATCTAGATAACCAGATCTAGAGTGAGAACTCTAGAAATAACCAGATCTAGAGTGAGACCTCTAGAGATAACCAGATCTAGAGTGAGAAATCTAGAAATAACCAGATCTAGAGTGAGACCTCTAGAGATAACCAGATCTAGAGTGAGCCTTCTAGAGATAACCAGATCTAGAGTGAGACTTCTAGAGATAACCAGATCTAGAGTGAGACATCTAGAGATAAACAGATCTAGAGTGAGACATCTAGAGATAACCAGATCTAGAGTGAGACATCTAGAGATAACCAGATCTAGAGTGAGACATCTAGAGATAACCAGATCTAGAGTGAGACCCAGATCATCACACTCCCTCCGCCACCATGTCGTATTCCCACAATGCATCCTGGTGCCTTCATTCCCACAATGCATCCTGGAGCCTTCATTCCCACAGTGCATACTGGTACCATCACTTCCCACAGTGCATCCTGGTGCCATCACTTCCCACAGTGCATCCTGGTACCATCACTTCCCACAGTGCATCCTGATGCCTTCACTAAAATGAAGATACACCAACTCCTACATGCACTCTACCACTGAGCTACACCAACTCCTACATGCACTCTACCACTGAGCTACACCAACTCCTACATGCACTCTACCACTGAGCTACACCAACTCCTACATGCACTCTACCACTGAGCTACACCAACTCCTACATGCACTCTACCACTGAGCTACACCAACTCCTACATGCACTCTACCACTGAGCTACACCAACTCCTACATGCACTCTACCACTGAGCTACACCAACTGCTACATGCACTCTACCACTGAGCTACACCAACTCCTACATGCACTCTACCACTGAGCTACACCAACTCCTACATGCACTCTACTACTGAGCTACACCAACTCCTACATGCACTCTACCACTGAGCTACACCAACTCCTACATGCACTCTACCACTGAGCTACACCAACTCCTACATGCACTCTACCACTGAGCTACACCAACTCCTACATGCACTCTATCACTGAGCTACACCAACTCCTTCATGCGCTCTACTACTGAGTTACACCAACTCCTACATGCGCTCTACCACTGAGCTACACCAACTCCTACATGCACTCTACCACTGAGCTACACCAACTCCTACATGCACTCTACCACTGAGCTACACCAACTCCTACATGCACTCTATCACTGAGCTACACCAACTCCTACATGCACTCTACCACTGAGCTACACCAACTGCTACATGCACTCTACCACTGAGCTACACCAACTCCTACATGCACTCTACCACTGAGCTACACCAACTCCTACATGCACTCTACCACTGAGCTACACCAACTCCTACATGCACTCTACCACTGAGCTACACCAACTCCTACATGCACTCTACCACTGAGCTACACCAACTGCTCCATTAAGTAAAACATTACATGTCAATATTAACTGTGTACATTTTCATATTTATTCAAAAGGTCTTCAGAACCATTTCAGGTCTTTAGAACTTCCAGGTCTTTCAGAACTTTGTCTAACTCTATGTATAAACTTTATGTATACATTACAGGTTATCATGTATGCCATGCATCAGAATAAAAACTAATTAAAACATAAAATGGGCATTTCAATGAGGAATAGAAAATAAAAATACACTTAACAGTGTGAAAAAGCGCTCAGTCATACGCTTGTGAATAGAGAAATGTTTTTAGCCTGGCTTTAAAAATGGATACATTTGGGGCACGTCTGAGATCTTCTGGTAATTTATTGCAGTTGCATGCAGTGTAACTGCTGAATGCCGCTTCACCATGTTTAGTTTTGACTCTGGGCTCTACTAGCTGTCCTGAGTTCAATAATCTGAGTTCCACGCTTGGTTTATAATCTTCAAACATATCAGAAATGTATTCAGGGCCCAGACCGTTCAGAGATTTATAGACTACCAGCAAAACTTTAAAATCTACTTTGTACTGCACTGTGTTTTATATTACTGACTGACATGCCATTTAACTAATTAGCTCTTACTTCATTTGTGGTCATGTCATCCTCTACTTCAGGGGATTCCTGAAAAAAAAGAGAAAATGTTTTTCTTCTCACATACACGCGTACTAACATACAATGTTTCCTAAATAATCATAGCCACCATTACGAATGTAAATATAAAACGTAACAACACAAAGCACCAAACGACTAACACATAACCACATTGAAAGTGCATGCATATGCCTCTGCAGCTACAATGTGTCTCAGCTTGTTTTGTGAATCACTGTTGATTGGATCTTTTGTGAAATAAAATGTCCAGTATTGCAGATTTGGTCAATTTTACCCTTGCCTTTACCCTAACCCTAACCCCAATCCCAACCCTTGCCCTATCTTCAATTCCTCTCTGACTCTCATTAGGCTGTCCTTCTGGTCTCATCAGGCTGTCCTTCTGGTCTCATCAGGCTGTCCTTCTGGTCTCATCAGGCTGTCCTTCTGGTCTCATCAGGCTGTCCTTCTGGTCTCATCAGGCTGTCCTTCTGGTCTTATCAGGCTGTCCTTCTGGTCTTTTGCTTCTCTCATAGTACATGGCTACAGTTCATTTTCGGGTTTGTTAAAGTACCCAAAACGATTTTACTCAGTCACTTGCTCAATGCTATGACACTAGGCAACAGTTACTTAGCAATGGTCTCTAACACGGCCACCAGTCTTACCGACGCCATGGAGATCCTGACTCGTTTGGGCCCTCTCCTCTCAGAAGTCTCCGGGCTCTTATAGCCAGAAAAGGAATGAACAATTACGTTAATGCAACCAAACATCTTTACAGCCCTGTTACACAATGTAGCTATACTTATTTATCTAAGCAGCAAGTATGATTTAGTTAAAAATATATTCCAATATACCCCAATTAACTTTACAATAAAAGTACAAATAATGTTGTCTGTAGTACAAGAAGTGTAGAGACGGTAACACTCATGGATCAGCCCAGAGAGCCCTGACCCTAACCCTAACCCCTAACCCTAACCCTAACCCTTACATTTGTTAAGCTATAGGCCTCTCTGAGACTTTAGAGATATTTTAGGAAAAGCCCTTACCCAGTTCTCCAGTCAGATTAACTTGCAGATGCCATTTCTATGTTCTTTCCATCAAGCTTGAAGAACTAGCTTTGACACAGTTGCTACCTAGTGTTAATTGAATGGCTAACAGTCCCTGAATGTAGACAATCTGTTGGGTTAGTGTGACACAAGAATGTGTAAAACCTACAGAAGTCAAATACTTAAATAAAAACACTGTACTCTTTATTTTTCTTACCAGCTGTTAAGGAAAGGAGAAAGATAACGACGTTTAGAAATATGAATGCCATTCTGCAGGAGATTGTGGACATTAAAGTTTCTGTTACGCAACTTTTTTTTTAAAGTTGCGTAACTGAGGATTTGGACATGGACACAAAATCACACGAAACATGAACAAAAACACATGCACAAACACATATTCACACAGTTATACACTCACCTCGAGTAGCTCTCCCTCTGGGTCACCACAGGAAAGAGTTTGCTGAGAGCCAGACAGAGGAGATGGGGTTGGCATGTTTCTATCAATTGTAAGGGTGTGCATACTGTTGGCTGGTTCTGAGTTTTCAATGGTCAGGACAGATTTCATAGCCGACTTGAGGGGCTGCGAGTTGACAACAGTTGGGCTAAAAGAGGACTCTTCTGTTGAGATCTAAACGAAGAATGAAATACACAGAGACATACACACATGTGCAGTACAACGTTATAACAGGAACCTTCACTATCAAACGTTATAACAGGAACCTCCACTACCAATTGTTATAAAAGGGACCTCCACTACCAATTGTTATAAAAGGGACCTCCACTACCAAATGTTATAAAAGGGTCCTCCACTACGAAACGTTATAACAGGAACCTCCAATACCAAACGTTACAACAGGAACCTCCACTACCAAACGTACCTCCACTACCAAACGTTATAACAGGAACCTCCACTACCAAACGTTACAACAGGAACCTTCACTACCAAACGTACCTCCACTACGAAACGTTATAACAGGAACCTCCACTACGAAACGTTATAACAGGAACCTCCACTACCAAACGTTACAACAGGAACCTACACTACCAAACGTTACAACAGGAACCTCCACTACCAAACGTTATAACAGGAACCTCCACTACCAAACGTTATAACAGGAACCTCCACTACCAAACGTTATAACAGGAACCTCCACTACCAAACGTTATAACAGGAACCTCCACTACCAAACGTTATAACAGGAACCTCCACTACCAAACGTTACAACAGGAACCTCCACTACCAAACGTTACAACAGGAACCTTCACTACCAAACGTTATAACAGGAACCTCCGCTACCAATTGTTATAAAAGGGACCTCTACTACCAAATGTTATAAAAGGGACCTTCACTACGAAATGTTATAACAGGAACCTCCACTACCAAACGTTACAACAGGAACCTCCACTACCAAACGTACCTCCACTACCAAACGGTATAACAGGAACCTCCACTACCAAACGTTACAACAGGAACCTCCACTACCAAACGTACCTCCACTACGAAACGTTATAACAGGAACCTCCACTACGAAACGTTATAACAGGAACCTCCACTACCAAACGTTACAACAGGAACCTTCACTACCAAATGTTACAACAGGAACCTCAACTACCAAACGTTATAACAGGAACCTTCACTACGAAACGTTATAACAGGAACCTCCACTACCAAACGTTACAACAGGAACCTCCACTACCAATCGTTATAACGGGAACCTCCACTACCAAACGTTACAACAGGAACCTCCACTACCAAACGTTACAACAGGAACCTCCACTACCAATCGTTATAACGGGAACCTCCACTACCAAACGTTACAACAGGAACCTCCACTACCAAACGTACCTCCACTACGAAACGTTATAACAGGAACCTCCACTACCAAACGTGATAACAGGAACCTTCACTACCAAACGTACCTCCACTACCAAACGTTATAACAAGAACCTCCACTACCAAACGTTATAACAGGAACCTCCACTACCAAACGTTATAACAGGAACCTCCACTACCAAACGTTACAACAGGAACCTTCACTACCAAACGTTATAACAGGAACCTCCACTACCAAAAGTTACAACAGGAACCTTACACTACCAAACCAGCCCCTGGGGCCTTAAGGAGCCTTGAAGTAACAGAGAGGTTACTATATTGATTCAAAGAGATAATAAAGTAAAACAAATGCTGATGAACTAGGCAGGCAGTCTTCATTGCTCCCAGGTTTTTGCAAATGAGATTGTTTACTCAGTCATCTTACCTGGTAAATAAAATCAAAAACACGCACCTGTCGTCAAACACACACTTCATTCACAAACTAACCTTTATCTACCCCACTATCCTCAATGATCACAATGACTTAAGGATAGGCTTCATTTATCCCCTTTTTACAGTTTTTTCCACCCAGATAAACACATTCTTTTTTTCAGCCTTGACCTGGGAGCAATTAGCATTGACTACCTTACTCATGGTCAGAGTAGTATATTTTTAACCTGCTATTTTAGGATTGTAATCAGCGACCTGATTTCTGGCCAATTGCACTTGAGGAGTAGGCTGTCCTTCATTGATGAGTAGGCTGTCCTACATTGATGAGTAGGCTGTCCTACATTGAGGAGTAGGCTGTCCTACATTGAGGAGTAGGCTGTCCTACATTGAGGAGTAGGCTGTCCTACATTGAGGAGTAGGCAATCCTACATTGAGGAGTAGCCAATCCTACATTGAGGAGTAGCCAATCCTACATTGAGGAGTAGGCAATCCTACATTGATAAGTAGGCAATCCTACATTGATGAGTAGGCTATCCTACATTGATGAGTAGGCTATCCTACATTGATGAGTAGGCTATCCTACATTGATGAGTAGGCTATCCTACATTGAGTAGTAGGCTATCCTACATTGAGTAGTAGGCTATCCTACATTGAGTAGTAGGCTATCCTACATTGATGAGTAGGCTATCCTACATTGAGGAGTAGGCAATCCTACATTGAGGAGTAAGCAATCCTACATTGAGGAGTAGGCTATCCTACATTGAGGAGTAGGCTATCCTACATTGAGTAGTTGGCTATTCTACATTGATGAGTAGGCTATCCTACATTGATGAGTAGGCTATCCTACATTGAGTAGTAGGCTATCCTACAGTGAGTAGTAGGCTATCCTACATTGAGTAGTAGGCTATCCTACATTGAGTAGTAGGTATCCTACATTGATGAATAGGCTATCCTACATTGATGAGTAGGCTATCCTACATTGAGTAGTGGGCAATCCTACATTGAGTAGTAGGCAATTCTACATTGAGGAGTAGGCAATCCTACATTGATGAGTAGGCAATCCTACATTGAGTAGTTGGCTATCCTACATTGAGTAGTTGGCTATCCTACATTGATGAGTAGGCTATCCTACATTGATGAGTAGGCTATCCTACATTGAGTAATAGGCTATCCTACATTGAGGAGTAGGCTATCCTACATTGAGGAGTATGTATCCTACATTGAGGAGTAGGCATCCTACATTGAGGAGTAGGCAATCCTACATTGAGGAGTAGGTATCTTACATTGAGGAGTAGTCTATCCTACATTGAGGAGTAGGCAATCCTACATTGAGGAGTAGGCAATCCTACATTGATGAGTAGGCAATCCTACATTGATGAGTAGGCTATCCTACATTGATGAGTAGGCTATCCTACATTGATGAGTAGGCTATCCTACATTGATGAGTAGGCTATCCTACATTGATGAGTAGGCAATCCTACATTGAGTAGTAGGCAATCCTACATTGAGTAGTAGGCAATCCTACATTGAGGAGTAGGCAATCCTACATTGATGAGTAGGCTGTCCTACATTGATGAGTAGGCAATCCTACATTGAGTAGTAGGCTATCCTACATTGAGGAGTAGGCAATCCTACATTGAGGAGTAAGCAATCCTACATTGAGGAGTAGGCAATCCTACATTGATGAGTAGGCAATCCTACATTGAGTAGTAGGCTATCCTACATTGAGTAGTAGGCTGTCCTACATTGAGTAGTAGGCTATCCTACATTGATGAGTAGGCTATCCTACATTGAGTAGTTGGCTATTCTACATTGATGAGTAGGCTATCCTACATTGATGAGTAGGCTATCCTACATTGAGTAGTAGGCTATCCTACATTGATGAGTAGGCTATCCTACATTGAGTAGTTGGCTATTCTACATTGATGAGTAGGCTATCCTACATTGATGAGTAGGCTATCCTACATTGAGTAGTAGGCTATCCTACATTGAGTAGTAGGCTATCCTACATTGAGTAGTAGGTATCCTACATTGATGAATAGGCTATCCTACATTGATGAGTAGGTATCTTACATTGAGGAGTAGGTATCTTACATTGAGGAGTAGGTATCCTACATTGAGGAGTAGGTATCCTACATTGAGGAGTAGGTATCTTACATTGAGGAGTAGGTATCCTACATTGAGGAGTAGGTATCCTACATTGAGGAGTAGGCAGTCCTACATTGTAACTACTTCCCCAATCAGATTAACTACTGAAATCCAGTAGTTAAAGTGATAGTTGGACATGGATTTATATTTGGGTGATATAACACTTACCTACAGTTGTTCTGTCCCAGTCAAAAATATACATTTTTGTCCCCTGTGTCCCTGTGTCACAATGTGAACACAACTGAGTGGTTAACATAGGAGTTTGAGATAAACACCACTAGTCTTAGTTAGAAGTGTTTGGGAGTTTCAATTCCTGAAAATGGACATCCTAATTCCAGACAGGGAGAGAGTTGAATAATGGCTTTGTGTGAAAAAATTACTCCATTGGCCTTCAAGAACCACTTAAGGTATGTATTATTTCACCCAAATGTGAATCAAGGTCGAAATATTCCTTTAGTTTAGTTATTTTGCTAACGCTAGTAATAATCACTTACTTCCTTCAGTTTTTCTAAAGACTGTGATTATGTACCCAAAAAATGAAATAGCAGAAGGCAGCAAATGAAACCCCTCTGATTTTGGGCTAGGGTTCTATAATTCCATATAGTTTGCTCAATTTATTATCCAAGTGAGAAAACCAGCACTGTGTAGAAAACCATTGTGATCTAAATTTATTTTTAAATAAAATATTTTGTAAGCTGGTTGATCAAAGTGAAAACATGTTTTTATATAAACACATGTTGGTGTAATTTGACTAGGTACCACAAGATGGAAGCAAATTAGGGATATTGCCTTTTATGCAGATGAAAAAATTATAAATAATAATAATGTTTGGAGTTATTCTAAGAGTGAACGTGGATCAAATCTTTTTCAAGTCTCAGGCAGAATATGTTTGTTTTGTGAGTGTGAATCAGACTCACCTCCGCTACACTCACTAGGAAGCGAACCCCGTGACGGGCATTGGTATTTGTGGCATTTAAGTGTGTGTGTGCGCATGCTGGGCTAGGGGGACTGTCCGTGCTGTCCAGGCTTGCTAGACTGCCCAGTGTGTGTGTGCCGTTGTCCTGGGCATGTCTACGAAGGAGGTCTAGCCGGCGCGTTGGACCCAGGTGAAGAGAGAGAAGTGATTGAAGCTGGGAGCGCTCAATTGAACCCAATAGGATCATTGAGTCTGAAAGGGAGAGACGGGAAGACAGGGATATATGGAGAAAATACTTACTCATTACTTACTCACTACCTTAATTACTCATTACTTACTAACCCATTACTAACTCATTACTTTCTTACTCACCACCTTACTTACTCCTTACTTACTCACTCACTAACTTACTTGCGCACTACATTACTTACTCATTACTTACTCACTACCTTACTTACTCCTTACTTACTCACTACCTTACTTACTCCTTACTTACTCACTACCTTACTTACTCCTTACTTACTCACTACCTTACTTACTCCTTACTTACTCACTACCTTACTTACTCATTACCTTACTTACTCATTACTCACTACCTTACTCACTACATTACTTACGCCTTACCTTACTTGCTACTTACTTACTCACTACCTTACTTACTCATTACTTACTACATTACTTACTCACCATCTTACTTACTCATTACTTCCTACCTTACTTACTCCTTACTTACTCACTACCTTACTTACTCATTTCTCACTACCTTACTCACTACATTACTTACTCCTTACCTTACTTACTACTTACTTACTCACTACCTTACTTACTCATTACTTACTACATTGCTTACTCACCATCTTACTTACTCATTACTTCCTACCTTACTTACTCCTTACTTACTCAATACTCACCACCTTACTTACTCATTACTCACTACTTTACTCACTACATTACTTACTCCTTACCTTACTTACTCCTTACTCACTACCTTACTTACTCATTACTCACTACCTTACTTACTCACCATCTTATGTACTCCTTACCTTACTTACTCATTACCTTACTTACTCACTACCTTACTTACTCCTTACTTACTCACTACATTACTTACTCATTATTCACTACCTTACTTACTCATTACTCACTACCTTACTCACTACCTTACTTACTCACTACATTACTTACTCATTATTCACTACCTTACTTACTCATTACTCACTACTTTACTTACTCACTACATTACTTACTCATTATTCACTACCTTACTTACACATTACTCACTACTTTACTTACGCACTACCTTACTCCTTACTTACTCATTACTCACTACCTTACTTACTCACTATCTTACTTACTCATTACCTCATTCGCTTGTTAAATAAATGACATGCTTTCTTAATCAATATCTACTCATTACTTACTCACTACCTTGCTTACTCTTTACTTACTCACTACCTTACTCATCATTTACTCATTACATCACTCATTACTTACTCGCTACCCTACTTACTCCTTACTTACTCGCTACCTCACTCATTATTTACTCATCACATCACTCATTACTTACTCTTTACTTACTACCTTACTTACTCACTATCTTACTTACTCATTACCTCATTCACTTGTTAAATAAATGACATGCTTTCTTAATCAATATCTACTCATTACTTACTCACTACCTTATTTACTCTTTACTTACTCACTACATTACTCACCATTTACTCATTACATCACTCATTACTTACTCACTACCCTACTTACTCCTTACTTACTCGCTACCTTACTCATTATTTACTCATCACATCACTCATTACTTACTCTTTACTTACTCACTACCTTACTTACTCACTACCTAAATTACTCACTACCTTACTTACTCACTACCTTACTTACTCATTACTCACTACCTTACTTACGCACTACCTTACTCACTCCTTACTTACGCACTACCTTACTTACTCATTATTCACTACATTACTTACTCACTACCTTACTTACACACTACCTTACTCACTATCTTACTTACGCATTACCTCATTCGCTTGGTAAATATATGACTTGCTTTCTTAAACCAATATTTCCTCACCTGTGGACTCTACCAGTGCCAGTGTTTTGAGCTGTCCAGTCATCAGCACTTCTTGGAGGTCTCGATAGGAGGAGGATAGTGTGATGAAACGTACATCTCTCACCATGATGTCTTCTACCTGGATATTATATTTTCTGAAGAAGGGGAGAAGATAGATTGAAGATAAAGAATATAACTAAAAAACATTAGTGTCATGTGAACATATTCATTTTAGAACCATGTAAGTGCATGTTGTAAACGAAGCAACTAATCCTTTAAGAAAAACAAAGAGTGGAGTAGCAGGAAATATTATGTCATAAGCACAGAGGAAATACAGGGAGAAATGTCAAACATACTCATGATGGCCCATTCCCAGTTCAGGGAGGTAAGGTAGTTTCTTGATCCTGATAATGGAGTCATATAGTGAGGGTTGAAGGGACTGGGCCACAGCATTAGCAAGGATCACAGCTATCATCACAGGTAGGATGTGGCTGATCTGGCCTGTCAGCTCAAACACAATGACTGCTGTCGAAACCGTGTGAGTCACTGCCCCTGACAACGCTGCTGCACCTAGAGGAAGAGATAAACAGAGTACAGGTAAGTGTACAGGTAAGTATACAGGTGAGTGTACATGTAAGAGTACAGGTAAGAGTACAGGTAAGTGTACAGGTAAGTATACAGGTGAGTGTACATGTAAGAGTACAGGTAAGAGTACAGGTAAGTGTACAGGTAAGTGTACAGGTAAGTATACAGGTGAGTGTACATGTAAGAGTACAGGTAAGAGTACAGGTAAAAGTACAGGTAAGTGTACAGGTAAGTGTACAGGTAGGAGTACAGGTAAGAGTACAGGTAAGAGTACAGGTAAGAGTACAGGTAAGTGTACAGGTAAGAGTACAGGTAAGAGTACAGGTAAGAGTACAGGTAAGAGTACAGGTAAGAGTACAGGTAAGAGTACAGGTAGGAGTACAGGTAAGAGTACAGGTAAGAGTACAGGTAAGAGTACAGGTAAGAGTACAGGTAAGAGTACAGGTAAGAGTACAGGTAAGTGTACAGGTAAGTGTACAGGTAAGTGTACAGGTAAGAGTACAGGTAAGAGTACAGGTAAGAGTGCTGCTTATTATTGTTTCAAGTCACGGTTAAATTAGAGGTGAGTGTGTATCTGTATATATCGGTGTGGTTTAAATTTATTTGTATAAGACACGATATCCATACTTTCATTTCAGTTAGCCAGATAGCTTTTTCGCAGTTTACGGTTTGTTTGACTTTTGTGTTTGAAATAAACCTGTTTTGAAAGGATTACCTGGCTCTGCACATGGCTTTCACAACACTACGCCGTTCAGTCCATGACAACACAACACCTTCCGCGAGACGTGACAGTTGGTTTTAATTAGGAGGTGTATGTAAGTCACTGGGTGTGGTTGCACTGAGCTTAGCATTATTTCACCTGTTGTATGTAGGTGATTGTTTGTTGATTGAGATACTATTTTATCATTAGTAGACGCTTATTCAAGCGCACTTTGATCTATGTTACTGTGTATATATTTATGCAGTTTCATTGTATGTTTTCTTCATTTTCAAGACCACGTATGCTCTGCATGTGGCTCATTCACCCAGCAAGGTTTGTGACAGAACTACTTAAGCAGCAACTATGTTAAAATTGCTCACTAACCTTCGGATGTATATGAAACTTGACTGAATCAATAAAAAAAAAAGCCTTGATTCAGATTAATTAAACAACTATCAATGTAGATTTCTAGAGAAGGTTTAGAGAAGGCATATGATCGGGTACCCCAGGAGATACTGTGGGAGGTGCTACAGGAGTATGGGGTGAGGGGGCCTCTATTCAGGGAGATACTGTAGGAGGTGCTACAGGAGTATGGGGTGATGGGGCCTCTATTCAGGGAGATACTGTGGGAGGTGCTACAGGAGTATGGGGTGAGGGGGCCTCTATTCAGGGAGATACTGTGGGAGGTGCGATGGGAGTATGTGGTGAGGGGGCCTCTATTCAGGGAGATACTGTGGGAGGTGCGATGGGAGTATGTGGTGAGGGGGCCTCTATTCAGGGAGATACTGTGGGAGGTGCTACAGGAGTATGGGTGAGGGGGCCTCTATTCAGCGAGATACTGTGGGAGGTGCTACAGGAGTATGGGTTGAGAGGGCCTCTATTCAGCGAGATACTGTGGGAAGTGCGATGGGAGTAGGGGGTCTCTTTTCAGGGCTATCCAATCTCTGTACGCTCAAAGCAAGAGCTGTGTCCTGGTTCTCAACAGTAAGTCAGATTTGTTCTCGTGGGGGTTCGTCTCCGCCAGGGCTGCACTTTGTCACCAATCTTGTTCGTGATATCGACACATAGTCATGGAGGGGAGGGGTTGGAGTTCGGTGGGTTGAAGATCTAATTACTGTTTTTTTGCAGATTATGTGGTCCTGATGGAATCATTGGTCAGTGACCTTCATCACTCACTGGATCGGTTCGCTAGATTGGATCACTGGATCTGTTGGCAGCCGACTGGGATGAGAATTAGCACCTCAAAATCTGAGGCCATGACACAGCAGGTAACGAGTGGATTGCATACTCCGGGTAGGGAGTGAGTCCTTGCATACTCCGGGTAGGGAGTGAGTCCTTACATACTCCGGGTAGGCAGTGAGTCCTTATATACTCCGGGTAGGCAGTGAGTCCTTATATACTCCAGGTAGGCAGTGAGTCCTTACATACTCCGGGTAGGCAGTGAGTCCTTACATACTCCGGGTAGGGAGTGAGTCCTTACATACTCCGGGTAGGGAGTGAGTCCTTACATACTCCGGGTAGGGAGTGAGTCCTTATATACTCCGGGTAGGCAGTGAGTCCTTACATACTCCGGGTAGGGAGTGAGTCCTTACATACTTCGGGTAGGGAGTGAGTCCTTACATACTCCGGGTAGGGAGTGAGTCCTTACATACACTGGGTAGGGAGTGAGTCCTTACATATTCCGGGTAGGGAGTGAGTCCTTACATACTCCGGGTAGGCAGTGAGTCCTTACATACTCCGGGTAGGGAGTGAGTCCTTACATACTCCGGGTAGGGAGTGAGTCCTTACATACACTGGGTAGGGAGTGAGTCCTTACATATTCCGGGTAGGGAGAGAGTCCTTACTCCAAGTGAAGGAGTACCTCTGGGTCTTGTTTGCATCTGACAGGACAATGGATGTGAGATTGGCCGAAAAATCGATGCAGCGGGGGCGGTGTTGCATTCTTTTTACTGCACTGTTGAGACGAATGCAGGAAAAAAAAAAAAAAAGCTTCTCGGTCATCTCTGTCAGAAATATCAATCCCATCAGAGAACCGAGACAATATGATTGAATTATGTTCATATGAGAGAGTTGTAATGTGCCTTTAGATCACATCTAGGAAAGAAAATGACTCTGACAGCAACCGATGGTGAAGTACCAGGTTAGTAACAGCAACCGATGGTGAAGTAGCAGGTTAGTAACAGCAACCGATGGTGAAGTATCAGGTTAGTAACAGCAACCGATGGTGAAGTACCAGGTTTGGTTTCAGTGGCGTCATGATGATGATGTACTTACCCACTACAGCATAGCCACCAGGCACTATGGGATAAACGCTGCCATCAGCATGTATACCGTCAGGGAACATCACTGCCATGGTTTCTCCGACCAGACGACCAAACGCTGCACCTGCACATCGGACAAATAAAGTTGGTTAGGGTTCCTGCACAAAGCACAAATAAAGTGGGTTAGGGTTCCTGCACATTGCACAAATAAAGTGGGTTAGGGTTCCTGCACATAGCACAAATAAAGTGGGTTAGGGTTCCGTACCTTTTAGTGTGCATGGAACCCTAACCCATGGCATAGAAAAAACAGATTCACACTCGTAGTAAGTGACTTACCGATTAGGAAAACTGGCATGAAAGCCCCACATGGTACAGGCATTGTAGTAGCTACTGCAGACATCCAGAACTAAAGTGAGAAATATAGGGTGACGTATGAATGAATAAGTGGTGCAAAAGGGTGGTGGAGAAAGGGTTAACAATATCGCATCCTTCTGACATGATCCAACCAATCAATAACACCGGACTCACCTGTCCAAAAACGTGCAATAATATTCTCACAAACGAACCTTCATAACAATGAAGAGGACAAGTGTGATGAAGACATTGATCTGGGGATGTTTCCAGGCATGGGAGTGGCTGATATAGTCAAACTCTTCGGCAACGCCCTGACGACACCATGTCCGATTGTCAAACAACGCCACCAGGGACTCATGCTGCGTTAGCTGAAGACATAAGGTGAAACGTTAGCTGCACGTTAGCTGAAGACATGAGGTGAAACGGTAGCTGAACATTGGCTAAAGACATGAGGTGAAACGTTTACTTACTTATTTGCCAACTACATTTATACATGCAGTACTCTGAATTATACTTTGTGTAACATGAAATATTCACAATCACAATTAAAAGTCAAAAGTGGATTCCTTTTCTCTTTTTCCCTGGTTCTAATACTATGAAATAATACTATGTTTCATACCCATCAAGGGTGACAGACATACCGCCACAGAAAAAAGAAATTCTGACCTGTCCAGCCATGAACTGTCCGAAGCCGGGGGGAAAGGTAAGGGTTGAGATGATCAAGGTGACCATAGCAGGGTACACCAAACGTCTGACAGGAAGAGATGAACTGTTGGGTTTATTAATATGTGTGTGTCACTGTGTGTTCACTTTTCACTCAACTGATAAGAAACAAAAATCCCCACAAGCATAATAAAACAACTATTTTCTTGACTGTCCACTTAAAAATAAAAGATAAAAAATGTCAGTGTTCAGAGTTTCAGTTTAATGAAAAATTACAATTTGGATAAGCCTTGGATTTCGTATATGGCTAAGAATTATGAGGGTTACAGAATATTGGATTTTGAATGGAAATAATATGTTTTTTGTTAGGCTGGCTCTACCCTTTTCAGGGGCCCCAAGAGAGATATATATAGACATACATATTTGTAACTGAGATAACGAGACAAAAACTGCTGATGCACTAACACATTGTACATTGTTCAATTTAGAATGCCTCTAATCTCCCATTGAAAAAAGTAATTTGCAGTGACGTAGTTTGCGATAAAAATGTCCACAGAAAATTCAAGCCAATTACCTACTTCTAAACCACTTGTTCTGGATCTGGCTAAAGCCAGTGTCTAAAAACAAATCAAACATTCCTCAATGCGCTTGTACTCCAGACGGGTTGTGAAAGGAGACAAATGCAGTCTCATTATGGGGAATCAGAAAACGTTTGTGGACGTGGCTTTAGGCCTGAGTAATGAGCCAGAGTAGCTAGCCATTTTAATCAAGTGAGGTTTCTTTCTTGTTATCCAAGGGCCATTTGTGCAGTGTATTAGGGTTAGCTATTTGTGCAGTGTGTTAGGGTTAGGGTTAGCCATTTGTGCAGTGTGTTAGGGTTAGGGTTAACCATTTGTGCAGTGTGTTAGGGTTAGGGTTAACCATTTGTGCAGTGTGTTAGGGTTAACCATTTGTGCAGTGCGTTAGGGTTAACCATTTGTGCAGTGTGTTAGGGTTAGGGTTAGCCATCTGTGCAGTGTGTTATGGTTAGGGTTAACCATTTGTGCAGTGTGTTAGGGTTAGGGTTAACCATGTGTGCAGTGTTTTAGGGTTAGCCATTTGCGCAGTGTGTTAGGGTTAGGGTTAACCATTTGTGCAGTGTCTTAGGGTTAGCCATTTGTGCAGTGTGTTAGGGTTAGCCATTTGTGCAGTGTGTTAGGGTTAGCCATTTGTGCAGTGTGTTAGGGTTAGGGTTAACCATTTGTGCAGTGTGTTAGGGTTAGGGTTAACCATTTGTGCAGTGTGTTAGGGTTAGCCATTTGTGCAGTGTGTTAGGGTTAGCCATTTGTGCAGTGTGTTAGGGTTAGCCATTTGTGCAGTGTGTTAGGGTTAGGGTTAACCATTTGTGCAGTGTGTTAGGGTTAGGGTTAACCATTTGTGCAGTGTGTTAGGGTTAGCCATTTGTGCAGTGTGTTAGGGTTAGCCATTTGTGCAGTGTGTTAGGGTTAACCATTTGTGCAGTGTGTTAGGGTTAGCCATTTGTGCAGTGTGTTAGGGTTAGGGTCAACCATTTGTGCAGTGTGTTAGGGTTAGGGTTAACCATTTGTGCAGTGTGTTAGGGTTAGCCATTTGTGCAGTGTGTTAGGGTTAGCCATTTGTGCAGTGTGTTAGGGTTAGCCATGTGTGCAGTGTGTTAGGGTTAGCCATTTGTGCAGTGTGTTAGGGTTAGGGTTAACCATTTGTGCAGTGTGTTAGGGTTAGCCATTTGTGCAGTGTGTTAGGGTTAACCATCTGTGCAGTGTGTTAGGGTTAGCCATTTGTGCAGTGTGTTAGGGTTAGCCATTTGTGCAGTGTGTTAGGGTTAACCATTTGTGCAGTGTGTTAGGGTTAGGGTTAACCATTTGTGCAGTGTGTTAGGGTTAGGGTTAACCATTTGTGCAGTGGTTTAGGCTTAACCATATGTGCAGTGTGTTAGGGTTTAAGCATTAAGGGAACAATAAGTTGTTTTAATTTTTTTGCAGTTGTAAGGGATGTGTTTGGATTTTTACATACTGTGCCATGACATATGCCATGTTTATATTTTAACTCACTGAAAATATAAAATATGTTTCATAGCCTACCAAAAAAAGACAAAAATGAAAGTATACTCTGAGACTGAGATACATAAAACTAACCTTTTGAACTATAAAATATGCCTAGGCATACTGTACTCCTAATTGTCCTGCACACTCCTACCTTACCCATTTACATCTCTGGTTAAAGGCACCAAGCTTTACATCTTTGGTTGAAGGTACCAAGCTTCATGTCTCTTGCTACAAACTATCTTTTATATTAAGTTAATTCATGACTGAAGTAATGTATTTAGTCCATGTTTATTATACTTTCAAACTACTATTATAGAAACAAAGATTTGTTGGGGCCACTGAAACAAAACATGTTGTGTGTAAAAAAGGTTGTAATTTTCCTTTAACACAATAGTCACGGTATACTGTAAAATCCAATGTGGAAAAAGGAGTTAGGGAGTTTACTGTGTGTATGTACAATATAACATATACCAGTGGAATGGGGTGATTATCAGAGACTCACTTCCTGAGCAGAAACTTGTTGATGGTCTTTTGCTTCCTCATACACTCCACAATCAGTCTGTTCAGATAGACAAACAGTGCCCCACCAAATCCACACGCAATGCTGGGGAGAAAAGGGAGCAGAGTCACTCTCAGTTCTAGTTCCACTGCCGTAAAATAATCCATCACACTGAGGAGAGCACACAAAACATACACAAGACAAACACACCCAATGTGTACACACATACCCCAGGATGGCAAAGGCAGGCAACTCCTGTAGGTCAAAAGGGAAGTCTAGACGAAAACGTGTCTTAAATAGAGCCGTGATGGTCTCTGAAAAAGTGAGCAAAAGATAGGAGGCAAAAAGAAGTAGAGACAGATAGAAAGAAGACAGAAAAAGAAAATGGGAGAACAATCGAAAGAGAATAACACAAGTCACTCCTGACAACAGAATGACAGACCCTCACAGAACATTCAGAATGACATAGACCCTCACAGAACATTCAGAATAACATAGACCCTCACAGAACATTCAGAATGACATAGACCCTCACAGAACATTCAGAATGACATAGACCCTCACAGAACATTCAGAATAACATAGACCCTCACAGAACATTCAGAATGACATAGACCCTCACAGAACATTCAGAATGACATAGACCCTCACAGAACATTCAGAATGACATAGACCCTCACAGAACATTCAGAATGACATAGACCCTCACAGAACATCAGAATGACATAGACCCTCACAGAACATTCAGAATCACATAGACCCTCACAGAACATTCAGAATGACATAGACCCTCACAGAACATTCAGAATGACATAGACCCTCACAGAACATTCAGAATGACATAGACCCTCACAGAACATTCAGAATGACATAGACCCTCACAGAACATTCAGAATCACATAGACACTCACAGAACATTCAGAATGACATAGACCCTCACAGAACATTCAGAATGACATAGACCCTCACAGAACATTCAGAATGACATAGACCTCACAGAACATTCAGAATGACATAGACCCTCACAGAACATTCAGAATGACATAGACCTCACAGAACATTCAGAATGACATAGACCCTCACAGAACATTCAGAATGACATAGACCATCACAGAACATTCAGAATGACATAGACCCTCACAGAACATTCAGAATGACATAGACCCTCACAGAACATTCAGAATGACATAGACCCTCACAGAACATTCAGAATGACATAGACCCTCACAGAACATTCAGAATGACATAGACCCTCACAGAACATTCAGAATGACATAGACCCTCACAGAACATTCAGAATGACATAGACCCTCACAGAACATTCAGAATCACATAGACCCTCACAGAACATTCAGAATGACATAGACCCTCACAGAACATTCAGAATGACATAGACCCTCACAGAACATTCAGAATGACATAGACCCTCACAGAACATTCAGAATGACATAGACCCTCACAGAACATTCAGAATGACATAGACCCTCACAAAAGTTCAGAATCACATAGACCCTCACAGAACATTCAGAATGACATAGACCCTCACAAAAAGTTCAGAATCACATAGACCCTCACAGAACATTCAGAATGACATAGACCCTCACAGAACATTCAGAATGACATAGACCCTCACAGAACATTCAGAATGACATAGACCCTCACAGAACATTCAGAATTACATAGACCCTCACAAAAAGTTCAGAATCACATAGACCCTCACAGAACATTCAGAATGACATAGACCCTCACAGAACATTCAGAATGACATAGACCCTCACAGAACATTCAGAATCACATAGACCCTCACAGAACATTCAGAGATCACAGAACATTCAGAAGACATAGACCCTCACAGAACATTCAGAAACCCTCACAGAACATTCAGAATGACATAGACAGAACATTCAGAATGACCCTCACAGAACATTCAGAATGACATAGACCCTCACAGAACATTCAGAATGACATAGACCCTCACAAAAAGTTCAGAATCACATAGACCCTCACAGAACATTCAGAATGACATAGACCCTCACAAAAAGTTCAGAATCACATAGACCCTCACAGAACATTCAGAATGACATAGACCCTCACAGAACATTCAGAATGACATAGACCCTCACAGAACATTCAGAATGACATAGACCCTCACTGAACATTCAGAATTACATAGACCCTCACAAAAAGTTCAGAATCACATAGACCCTCACAGAACATTCAGAATGACATAGACCCTCACAGAACATTCAGAATGACATAGACCTTCACAGAACATTCAGAATGACATAGACCCTCACAGAACATTCAGAATGACATAGACCCTCACAGAACATTCAGAATCACATAGACCCTCACAGAACATTCAGAATGACATAGACCCTCACAGAACATTCAGAATGACATAGACCCTCACAGAACATTCAGAATGACATAGACCCTCACAGAACATTCAGAATGACATAGACCCTCACAGAACATTCAGAATGACATAGACCCTCACAGAACATTCAGAATGACATAGACCCTCACAGAACATTCAGAATGACATAGACCCTCACAGAACGTACAGAATGACATAGACCCTCACAGAACGTACAGAATGACATAGACCCTCAAAGAACGTACAGAATGACATAGACCCCCACGGAACATTCAGAATGACATAGACCTTCACAGAACATTCAGAATGACATAGACCCTCACAAAACATTCCATACATTGTCTACCCCCAAACACACCTCCTCACCTTCATCCTGGTTCCACACAGCCAATACCCGGAAGATAAAGGCACTAAAAGTGGCTGCAAAGAAGCCCCTCCAGTAGTTTCGCACAGCAAAGAATGTCGATGTTACTTCAATGCTGAAAAGCACACCTGCAACATAAGTATAAAGTCCACAAACACACACATCTATAGAGCACACCTGCAACACAAGTATAAAGTCCACAAACACACACATCTATAGAGCACACCTGCAACACAAGTATGAAGTCCACAAACACACACATCTATAGAGCACACCTGCAACACAAGTATAAAGTCCACAAACACACACATCTATAGAGCACACCTGCAACACAAGTATAAAGTCCAGAAACACACACATATAGCATTTACATTTACATTTTGCGCATTTAGCAGACGCTCTTATCCAGAGCGACTTACAATAAGTGCAGGCATTTCACAAATAGCTAAAACACACATCAAAAAGGCAATAAGTATGTTGTTCCTGGGTGGGGGTAGGGGGAAGTGCTAGAGATAGAAGGGGTGCTAGGAGAGGAGGAATGGGTGATAATCGTAGAGGAATGATTCGGTAGTGAAGTTTCGAACAGGCAAGAGTTGTGGAGCTCCATTCATGGAGCTACTGGAGGTACAGTTTGAAGAGGAATGTTTTAAGACGTTTTTTGAAGATTGGTAGAGAGTCCTGATCGGTTGGTAGATGATCTGATCTCCAGAGTGGAGTTGTTCCACCATTGCGGGGCAAGCACGGAGAACAATTTAGACTGAGCAGATCGGGAGTTGCCCTCCCGTAGGGATGGCACTACCAAGAGGCCTGAGGTGGCAGAACAAAGTGCTCGCGTGGGTGTGTACGGCTTGATTAGTGACTGGATGTAGGAGGGGGCGGTTCCCATGGCTAGCACCATGGTTTTGTAGTGGAGGCCTGCTTCGACCGGGAGCCAGTGTAGTGTGCGGAACAGCTGAGTGACGTGGGAGAACTTTGGTAGATTGAAGATCCGGGGGCTGCTGCATTTTGAATGAGTTGCAGTGGTTTGATGGCGCACACTGGGAGGCCAGCCAGAAGGGAGTTGCAGTAGTCGAGACGGGAGATGATAAGTGCCTGGATCAGCACTTGTGCGGCTTCCTGCGTAAGATACGGCCTTACTTTCTGAATGTTATAGAGCATGTACCTGCAAGACCGGGACACCGCCTTGATGTGTGCAGAAAATGAGAGGGAGTTGTCAAGGGTCACGCCAAGGTTTTTCCCACATTGGATAGCGGGGACTGTGACGTTGTCCACCGTAATGGACAGATCCTGGAGCGGGCAGGCTCTTCCTTTGAAGAAGAGCAGTTCAGTTTTACCTAGGTTGAGTTTCAGGTGGTGTGCAGCAACCAGGCCGAGATGTCAGTCAGACATGCAGAGATACGGGATGCTACCTGGGTGTCAGACTGTGGGAATGAGACAAATAGTTGGGTATCATCTGCATAGCAGTGATAGGAGAGGCCATGAGAGGATATGACAGAGCCAAGAGACCGGGTGTATAGGGAGAAAAGGAGTGGGCCTAGGACCGATCCTTGGGGGACCCCAGTGAAAAGGGGCTGCATGTTCGACGGCAAGCCTCGCCACACCACCTGGTAAAAACGGTCTGACAAGTAGGAGGAAAACCAGGAATGACCGCTCCTGAGATCCCCAGGTCAGAAAGGGTGAAGAGCAGGATCTGATGGTTCACTGTGTCGAAGGCAGCAGATAAGTCTAGTAGAATGAGAACAGAGGAGAGAGAGTTGGCTTGGGCCTTGCGTAGGGCTTCAGTTACACAGAGCAGCGCTGTTTCAGTTTAGTGGCCCGTCTTGAATCCTGACTGGTTAGGGTCCAGGAGATTGTTCTGCGAGAGGTAGGAGGACAGTTGGTCAGCTACGACGCGTTCAAGCGTTTTGGAAAGGAAGGACAAGAGGGACACGGGTCTGTAGTTGTTGACATCCGACCCTTATAGCACAATCCTATGGAGTACTAATAGGGGCGGCAGTGGCTCAGTGGCTCAATCGGAAGGTTGGTGGTTCGATCCCACGGTTCCTCCTGGGAAATTGTCGAGGTGTCCATGAGCAAGACACCTAACCCCAGCTGCTCCTGGCGAGCCTGCAGTCACCTTGCATGGTAGACGTGGCCGTCAGTGTATGAATGAGTGAATGAATGGGTGAATGTGAGGCAGGATCTGTAAAGCGCTTTGGATAAAAGCGCTATAAGAGCGCAGCATTTACCATTTACTAACCCTAACCCTAACACAATCCTAGGGAGTACTAACCCTAACACAATCCTACGGAGTACTAACCCTAACAAAATCCTAGGGAGTACTAACCCTAACCCTAACACAAAGCTAGGGAGTACTAACCCTAACCCAATCCTAGGGAGTTCCGTTCCCCATTGGATTAACACTGGAATTACATTGAAAATCTTATTTCTCCTGACCCATTAACCTAACTATGACTACTACCCTTATCTTAGCCAATTATAGCTGTTCTAGAAGTGAGGACTGGAAAAAGATTCATTATACTTCTGGTCCTCACTAAAGTAATGTGATACAAGACACAACATCCTTATTGCAGTGACAACATTCACAATCACCATTCACCATTCTGGTCAACACTTATTTCTACCTAGAGTATTCAAATGGAACAGAGTAGCCTGTTTTCTTACCTCCAATAGGAGCTGCAAAACAACAGCCCACCCCCACAGCACAGGCAGCAGATAACATTTCTGTGTTCCTCAACTCATTCTGCAGGAAAAGAACACACACACACTTTTGCATTTGTGCCAGCACATTCAGTACACACACACACACACACACACACACACACACACACACACACACACACACGCCAAAAGGATTTGGAGTCTAATATTATCAAACAGAAAGGAATGTTGGAATTTGATTTGATACAAAAGCATTCGTATTGAGCAGAATATGAACCCATCATGAAAATAAATGCTGGTAAAAATACTAACTTGTGTGCGATAAAGGTGTGGACACTGACACGTGTAGATAATAAACGTGTGGACACTGACACGTGTAGATAATAAACGTGTGGACACTGACACGTGTAGATAATAAACGTGTGGACACTGACACGTGTAGATAATAAACGTGTGGACACTGACACGTGTAGATAATAAACGTGTGGACACTGACACGTGTAGATAATAAACGTGTGGACACTGACACAAGTAGATAATAAACGTGTGGACACTGACACAAGTAGATAATAAACGTGTGGACACTGACACAAGTAGATAATAAACGTGTGGACACTGACACGTGTAGATAATAAACGTGTGGACACTGACACGTGTAGATAATAAACGTGTGGACACTGACACGTGTAGATAATAAACGTGTGGACACTGACACGTGTAGATAATAAACGTGTGGACACTGACACAAGTAGATAATAAACGTGTGGACACTGACACGTGTAGATAATAAACGTGTGGACACTGACACAAGTAGATAATAAACGTGTGGACACTGACACAAGTAGATAATAAACGTGTGGACACTGACGCGAGTAGATTATAAACGTGTGGACACTGACACGTGTAGATAATAAACGTGTGGACACTGACGCGAGTAGATTATAAACGTGTGGACACTGACACGTGTAGATAATAAACGTGTGGACACTGACGCGAGTAGATTATAAACGTGTGGACACTGACACGTGTAGATAATAAACGTGTGGACACTGACACGTGTAGATAATAAACGTGTGGACACTGACACGTGTAGATAATAAACGTGTGGACACTGACACGTGTAGATACTACATATTTGCACTCATACCTTGTTTCCCTCAAAGGGCTCTTCCTTAAGCAGTAAGTGGGAAGACAGAAATCAGTGTGAGTAACTCAAAGTTCAAACAAAGACAAGCAGAGACTAAAATCATCTGGGAGAAAAAACTTTTTTGTAATTTTGTGCTTTAGGTTTTGGACAGAAAACATGAAATCCAGTGTATCGACCAGCTTCAAACAGGATTAACCCAAACCCGGATCAATATGGAAACTCGCTAAAGTAAACACTCTAATTTGAGTGCGGCTGACATCTCTGTCTATGCCATGCGTAGTGCTGTATGCCAAAAAAGGTCATCTGTTGGCAGCCCGAGAACCGAGAGCTGCAGTGTGCAATGAGTGAGGGTAAGAAAGCCTCCAGGTAGAGGGTTGCTAGCTAGTCAGTGAGGTCTTATGACAGAAATACTAAAACGACATTGAGTGCTAGGAGAAGCATGTGCAGAGTTTTAGAAAAAACATGCATTGGCTTTAATTACTGTACTTGTGAGGGCCAGATGCTTTTTAAGTTTGGGGTAAGGCGAGAAAGGCTAGATTTTTTTGCCATGCTTATTAATATATGTCTTTTTTGGAGGGGGATGGTAAGGATTAAGGTTGGGATTAAGTGTTGGTGAAAAATATGTTTTATAAAATACATTTGGGTCCTTAAATAGTACTCAAAAGTAAGTATAGTAAAACAACCAAATGTGGTTGGGTTAGTGGGTACATTTGGAGCGCTCACCATGTAAATGTGGTTGGGTTAGTGCGGGCATTTGGAGCTTTCACCATGCAAATGTGGTTGGGTTAGTGGGTGCATTTGGAGCTCTCACCATTGTAGCGCCACCTTTTGCTGCGATTACAGCTGTAAGTCGCTTGGGGTATGTCTCTATCAGTTTGGCACATCGAGAGACTGAAATCTTTGCCCATTCCTCCTTGCAAAACACCTCGAGCTCAGTGAGGTTGGATGGAGAGCGTTTGTGAACAGCAGTTTTCAGTTCTTTCCACAGATTCTCGATTGGATTCAGGTCTGGACTTTGACTTGGCCATTCTAACACCTGGATATGTTTATTTGTGAACCATTCCATTGTAGATTTTGCTTTATGTTTTGGATCATTGTCTTGTTGGAAGACAAATCTCCGTCCCAGTCTCAGGTCTTTTGCAGACTCCATCAGGTTTTCTTCCAGAATGGTCCTGTATTTGGCTCCATCCATCTTCCCATCAATTTTAACCATCTTCCCTGTCCCTGCTGAAGAAAAGCAGGCCCAAACCATGATGCTGCCACCACCATGTTTGACAGTGGGGATGGTGTGTTCAGGGTGATGAGCTGTGTTGCTTTTTACGCCAAACATAACGTTTTGCATTGTTGCCAAAAAGTTCGATTTTGGTTTCATCTGACCAGAGCACCTTCTTCCACATGTTTGGTGTGTCTCCCAGGTGGCTTGTGGCAAACTTTAAACAACACTTTTTATGGATATCTTTAAGAAATGGCTTTCTTCTTGCCACTCTTCCATAAAGGCCAGATTTGTGCAGTATACAACTGATTGTTGTCCTATGGACAGAGTCTCCCACCTCAGCTGTAGATCTCTGCAGTTCATCCAGAGTGATCATGGGCCTCTTGACTGCATCTCTGATCAGTCTTCTCCTTGTATGAGCTGAAAGTTTAGAGGGACGGCCGGGTCTTGGTAGATTTGCAGTGGTCTGATACTCCTTCCATTTCAATATTATCGCTTGCACAGTGCTCCTTGGGATGTTTAAGGCTTGGGAAATTGTTTTGTATCCAAATCTGGCTTTAAACTTCTCGACAACAGTATCTCGGACCTGCCTGGTGTGTTCCTTGTTCTTCATGATCCTCTCTGTGCTTTAAACGGACCTCTGAGTCTATCACAGAGCAGGTGCATTTATACGGAGACTTGATTACACACAGGTGGATTCTATTTATCATCATTAGTCATTTAGGTCAACATTGGATCATTCAGAGATCCTCACTGAACTTCTGGAGAGAGTTGCTGCACTGAAAGTAAAGGGGCTGAATAATTTCGCACGCCCAATTTTTAAGTTTTTAATTTGTTAAAAAGGTTTGAAATATCCAATAAATTTCGTTCCACTTCATGATTGTGTCGCACTTGTTGTGGATTCTTCACCAGAAAATACAGTTGTATATCTTCATGTTTAAGCCTGAAATGTGGCAAAAGGTCAAAAAGTTCAAGGGGGCCGAATACTTTTGCAAGGCACTGTATATGTGGTTGGGTTAGTGGGTGCATTTGGAGCTCTCACCATGTAAATGTGGTTGGGTTAGTGGGTACATTTGGAGCTTTCACCATGTAAATGTGGTTCGGTTAGTGTGGGCATTTGGAGCTTTCACCATGTAAATGTGGTTGAGTTAGTGTGGGCATTTGGAGCTCGCACCATGTAAATGTGGTTGGGTTAGTGGGTGCATTTGGAGCTCTCACCATGTAAATGTGGTTGGGTTAGTGTGGGCATTTGGAGCTCTCACCATGTAAATGTGGTTGGGTTAGTGGGTGCATTTGGAGCTCTCACCATGTAAATGTGGTTGGGTTAGTGGGTGCATTTGGAGCTCTCACCATGTTAATGTGGTTGGGTTAGTGGGTGCATTTGGAGCTCTCACCATGTAAATGTGGTTGGGTTAGTGGGTGCATTTGGAGCTCTCACCATGTAAATGTGGTTGGGTTAGTGGGTGCATTTGGAGCTCTCACCATGTAAATGTGGTTGGGTTAGTGGGTGCATTTGGAGCTCTCACCATGTAAATGTGGTTGGGTTAGTGGGTGCATTTGGAGCTCTCACCATGTAAATGTGGTTGGGTTAGTGGGTGCATTTGGAGCTCTCACCATGTAAATGTGGTTGGGTTAGTGGGTGCATTTGGAGCTCTCACCATGTAAATGTGGTTGGGTTAGTGGGTGCATTTGGAGCTCTCACCATGTAAATGTGGTTGGGTTAGTGTGGGCATTTGGAGCTTTCACCATGTAAATGTGGTTGAGTTAGTGTGGGCATTTGGAGCTCTCACCATGTAAATGTGGTTGGGTTAGTGGGTGCATTTGGAGCTCTCACCATGTAAATGTGGTTGGGTTAGTGGGTGCATTTGGAGCTCTCACCATGTAAATGTGGTTGGGTTAGTTGGTTGCATTTGGAGCTCTCACCATGTAAATGTGGTTGGGTTAGTGTGGGCATTTGGAGCTCTCACCATGTAAATGTGGTTGGGTTAGTGGGTACATTTGGAGCTCTCACCATGTAAATGTGGTTGGGTTAGTGGGTACATTTGGAGCTTTCACCATGTAAATGTGGTTGGGTTAGTGTGGGCATTTGGAGCTTTCACCATGTATATGTGGTTGGGTTAGTGGGTACATTTGGAGCTTTCACCATGTAAATGTGGTTGGGTTAGTGGGTGCATTTGGAGCTCTCACCATGTAAATGTGGTTGGGTTAGTGGGTACATTTGGAGATCTCACCATGTAAATGTGGTTGGGTTAGTGGGTGCATTTGGAGCTCTCACCATGTAAATGTGGTTGGGTTAGTGGGTGCATTTGGAGCTCTCACCATGTAAATGTGGTTGGGTTAGTGGGTGCATTTGGAGCTCTCACCATGTAAATGTGGTTGGGTTAGTGGGTGCATTTGGAGCTCTCACCATGTAAATGTGGTTGGGTTAGTGTGGGCATTTGGAGCTTTCACCATGTATATGTGGTTGGGTTAGTGGGTGCATTTGGAGCTCTCACCATGTAAATGTGGTTGGGTTAGTGGGTACATTTGGAGCTTTCACCATGTAAATGTGGTTCGGTTAGTGTGGGCATTTGGAGCTTTCACCATGTAAATGTGGTTGAGTTAGTGTGGGCATTTGGAGCTCGCACCATGTAAATGTGGTTGGGTTAGTGGGTGCATTTGGAGCTCTCACCATGTAAATGTGGTTGGGTTAGTGTGGGCATTTGGAGCTCTCACCATGTAAATGTGGTTGGGTTAGTGGGTGCATTTGGAGCTCTCACCATGTAAATGTGGTTGGGTTAGTGGGTGCATTTGGAGCTCTCACCATGTTAATGTGGTTGGGTTAGTGGGTGCATTTGGAGCTCTCACCATGTAAATGTGGTTGGGTTAGTGGGTGCATTTGGAGCTCTCACCATGTAAATGTGGTTGGGTTAGTGGGTGCATTTGGAGCTCTCACCATGTAAATGTGGTTGGGTTAGTGGGTGCATTTGGAGCTCTCACCATGTAAATGTGGTTGGGTTAGTTGGGTGCATTTGGAGCTCTCACCATGTAAATGTGGTTGGGTTAGTGTGGGCATTTGGAGCTCTCACCATGTAAATGTGGTTGGGTTAGTGGGTACATTTGGAGCTCTCACCATGTAAATGTGGTTGGGTTAGTGGGTACATTTGGAGCTTTCACCATGTAAATGTGGTTGGGTTAGTGTGGGCATTTGGAGCTTTCACCATGTATATGTGGTTGGGTTAGTGGGTACATTTGGAGCTTTCACCATGTAAATGTGGTTGGGTTAGTGGGTACATTTGGAGCTCTCACCATGTACATGTGGTTGGGTTAGTGGGTACATTTGGAGCTCTCACCATGTACATGTGGTTGGGTTAGTGGGTGCATTTGGAGCTCTCACCATGTAAATGTGGTTGGGTTAGTGGGTACATTTGGAGCTTTCAATATGTAAATGTGGTTGGGTTAGTGTGGGCATTTGGAGCTCTCACCATGTAAATTTGGTTGGGTTAGTGGGTGCATTTGGAGCTCTCACCATGTAAATGTGGTTGGGTTAGTGGGTGCATTTGGAGCTCTCACCATGTAAATGTGGTTGGGTTAGTGGGTGCATTTGGAGCTCTCACCATGTAAATGTGGTTGGGTTAGTGGGTGCATTTGGAGCTCTCACCATGTAAATGTGGTTGGGTTAGTGGGTGCATTTGGAGCTCTCACCATGTAAATGTGGTTGGGTTAGTGGGTGCATTTGGAGCTCTCACCATGTAAATGTGGTTGGGTTAGTGGGTGCATTTGGAGCTCTCACCATGTAAATGTGGTTGGGTTAGTGGGTACATTTGGAGCTCTCACCATGTACATGTGGTTGGGTTAGTGGGTACATTTGGAGCTCTCACCATGTACATGTGGTTGGGTTAGTGGGTACATTTGGAGCTTTCATCATGTAAATGTGGTTGGGTTAATGGGTGCATTTGGAGCTCTCACCATGTAAAAATGTGGTTGGGTTAGTGGGTACATTTGGAGCTCCCACCATGTAAATGTGGTTGGGTTAGTGTGGGCATTTGGAGCTTTCACCATGTATATGTGGTTGGGTTAGTGGGTACATCTGGAGCTCTCACCATGTAAATGTGGTTGGGTTAGTGGGTGCATTTGGAGCTCTCACCATGTAAATGTGGTTGGGTTAGTGGGTACATTTGGAGCTCCCACCATGTAAATGTGGTTGGGTTAGTGTGGGCATTTGGAGCTTTCACCATGTATATGTGGTTGGGTTAGTGGGTACATTTGGAGCTCTCACCATGTAAATGTGGTTGGGTTAGTGGGTGCATTTGGAGCTCTCACCATGTAAATCCCACCAAACAAGGCAGCCATGAATTTACTCAGGAGTGCTGCACACAAACTCGCCACATGAACAAACGGACCCTAAAAGTGAGAGATTGAAGAAGAGGGGGTGAAATGGAGAGAGAGATAGAGGGCGCGAGAGATGAAAGGTTGACGTTAGACGATGAGCAAGAGGACAAAAACGGGACAAAACAAAGCCAATTACAAGCCAGTGAGTGCTGAAATACAAGTGAAGCAAGTCCCCGCTCTGTTCTTATACTATTATCCATTCTGATCTTTATAAAAGAACAACTGATCCTAGAAAAGCAATTATAATAGTGCCCAGAGAATGGCATGCCTTTTTTTAGAATCCCCACCTCCTTTCCAAGGGGCATGCCACTTCCCAGAGCACAGGTCAGCCCGATGACTTTGGCCACAAAAGTTTTAAATGTGAGGTACTCTTTCAACACCACACCTCTGAGAATAGTCTTCATCTCTGGAATACCTGATCCTGAGGAAAAGGAGGAAGAGTGAGGCAAAACAGAAGATAAGGGCAGAGGTAAAACCACAACAGGAAATGGCACAGGAGTAAGATAGGTAGAAAGAGTAGTGAGGAAGGTGCAGGCCTTTTTTTTTATTCATGGATCATCTAGATTATGTATTTATATATTAATAAAAATAATAAATTAGCCATTTATAATGATAAATGTGCATAAGCAAACAAAACCATTGAAACACATGACTGATTTGTTGCTGATAATGGGCCTCTGAAAGTATCCTTTAAAAAAGCTACTATGGTTTTTATTATAAATATTTTATATATAGAAATACACTACCCTTTTTATTATAAATATTTTATATATAGAACTACACTACCATTTCAAAGTTTGGGGTTCTTGTTTTTAAAAGAAAATCAACATTCAAATTGGACCGCTCTTGGACTAACGCGAAAATGGACTAACGCGAAAATGGACTGTGTGTGTCCACTATTGTGTGTGTGTGTGTGTCCACTATGGTGTGTGTGTGTATCCACTATGGTGTGTGTGTGTGTCCACAATGGTGTGTGTGTGTGTCCACAATGGTGTGTGTGTGTGTGTCCACTATGGTGTGTGTGTGTGTGTCCACTATGGTGTGTGTGTGTGTGTCCACTATGGTGTGTGTGTGTCTGTCCACTATAATGTGTGTGTGTGTGTGTGTCCACTATGGTGTGTGTGTGTCCACTATGGCGAGTGTGTGTGTCCACTATGGTGTGTGTGTGTCCACTATGGCGTGTGTGTGTGTCCACTATTGCGTGTGTGTGTGTGTCCACTTTTGCGTGTGCGTGTGTGTGTCCACTATTGCGTGTGCGTGTGTGTGTGTGTGTGTGTCCACTATTGCGTGTGCGTGTGTCCACTATTGCGTGTGTGTGTGTCCACTATTGCGTGTGTGTGTGTCCACTATTGCGTGTGTGTGTGTCCACTATTGCGTGTGTGTGTGTCCACTATTGCGTGTGTGTGTGTCCACTATTGCGTGTG